>JAMZAV010003395.1:0-71677 GCA_024449915.1 Sweltsa coloradensis
ATGTCAACACCCAAAAACAAAAAACAACAAACAACAAAAAAACGAGCTAATTTTTTTGGGGGACAGTGTAAATGAAGTCTTCGCTTCGCTCATTCAATAACTAATAATATTAATCTGATTTAACATGATTTGGTTGTATACTAGGGAAACGCCAAAGTCGTTGTTAGACGAGTGAGAGAGTCATGTGTTGAGTACGCGGAACATTTGCATTTAAGTTGGATTATGATATTCGTATAAATAATAGGGTATTTAAGTTTAGGTCATAGTTTAGGCCATAATGCTCCACTGTAGCCTATGATAGGCTAGGGAGGCCTAAGGTAGGGGAAGAAAAGGAATGTTACCGGGTACTCAACACATGGCTCACTCACTCGTCTAACAACGACTTTGGCGTTTCCCTAGTTACCTTACAGTTGACGTGCCCTTGTACCAACTAAACTTAAAACCCTATTATTTATACCTATATAATTATCAAACTTAAATGCAAATGTTGCCGTGTACTCAACACATGACTCGCTCACTCGTCTTACAACGACTTTGGTGTGTTCCTAGTCGAGTTGGCTAAAGCGCCCTTATAGCCGAAATGTGGGAGACGTGGGTTCAATGCCCGGGAAAGATTTTGTAATTTCTGGATTGTATTTTTTAAATTATTTAACATGTTTTGAAATGCATATAACGCAGTGTAGTCCATCATCTGTGACAATACTATGGAAAACATAGCCAGTACGAAATACGTGAAAATATTGCAAGGTTTACTCAATCTACGAGCGGAATTTGGGGGTACCTTGACGTCCAACATTCGATTAACCTTGGACACGGCATTTCACAGCCAGGTAAATAACAAACAAAAAATATTATTTCAAAATGAAAATCATTGTCGTTTAAATAATTCCTATACATTTCAACGTATTTTTCAGTTTTTTATTTCTTGCAGGTTTAAATCACAACAGATTGTGCTCATTTTGTTAGCAGTTCTCAGTTACCTGGTCACGGATGTCTGTTTAAAATTTCAGCTCAGTCTATTTGGCCGTTCGGCCGTATGGGACCGGACAGACAGACATTTAACATACATTTAACATTTAACATTTAACATTTAACAAACAGAATTAATCACGACCAAGGACCGATCGAGTAGCGTTGTAGACTACGTTCGCTGCGCTCACTCGTCTAAAAATCTAAACCTCACGTGTATTAATTGTTGGATGAGCGTAGCGAGCGTAGCGAGCGAAGCGAAGATTCCATTTCACTACACTGGAGAAAAAAATCCGGAATGTTTTTTTTTTTTTTTTTTCTTTCTTTCTGTATTTTTGTGTGTTTGTTAACACGATTCCGGCTAAACCGATACTCCGATTGCGATGAAATTTTATGGAGACCTTCGAAATCTCTGAACTTAGAACTGCCACGTTTTTGAGCGCAATCGGGAAATTTTTTCTCATAAAAAACGCAATTTTACGATTTTTTTCGATTTTTAAAAAATTTCTTCGACTTATAACACCTACATGCTTTATCCGATTGTAATGATTTTTTTACAGAACCTTAATTTTATGAATTAAGATATTTGTGTGAAATTTGAGCGTAATCGAAAAACTATTTCTCATGAAAATCAAAATTTTACGGGTTTTTTCTTTTCTAAAACAATTCTTTGACTTATAACACCTACATGCTTTATCTTATTGTAATGATTTTTTCACAGAACCTTAATTTCGTGAATTAATATATTCGTGTTAAATTTGAGCGCAATCGAATAATTATTTCTTATACAAATTGCAATTTTACGATTTTTTTCTTTTTAAAAAATTACGATTAATTAAAAAAATTAAGTTAATTTTTTATTTTATTTTATTTAATTATAAAAATTAAATTAATTTTTTATTTAATTTAATTTAATTAAAAAAAATCTTCGATTAATTAATGATTTTTTCACAGAACAACAGAAAATCCGCGTAACACATGGCATCTCAATGCACCATATACGCTCATCCAACAACGCGGCGGGACTTAAGCGTTTTCCTAGACTAGGAAAACGCTTTAGTCCCGCCGCGTTGATGGATGAGCGTTTTTGTAAGTTTTTGTGTAGGACCACTTTTCCTTTGCAAGTGCTTTTTGAATGCATTGTAGGTGATTGTTGTCAAGTTTCTATTGTTACTTGTTAATTGTTATTATAAACCTCAAAAAACTTATATTAAAACCTTTATTTCTATGGATTGTGGCTAACTTTTTCATCTTTTTTTTCAAAAAGCAACCCGTTTGGTCAGAATCGGCCCAAATGTCACGAAAATATCGCACTAAAAATCGTAAAAAATCGTGAAAGTACCATATTCATGAGAAATATTTCTTCGATTGTACCCAAAAACGTGCCAGGTCTAAGTTTAAAGATTTCGAAGGTCTCCAGAAAATTTCATCGCAATTGGAGTATCGGTTTAGCCGGAATCGTGTTAACAAACACACAAAAATACAAACAGAAAAAACAAGAAAAACGAAAAAAAATCGTAAAATTGCGATTTTCATAAGAAATAATTTTTCGATTGCGCTCAAAAAGGTGGCAGTTCTAAGTTCAAAGATTTCAAAGGTCTCCAGAAAATTTCATCGCAATTGGAGTATCAGTTTAGCCGGAATCGTGTTAACAAACACACAAAAATACAAACAATAACAAATAAGAAAAACAAAAAATCGTAAAATTGCGATTTTCAAGAGAAATAATTTTTTGATCAATTTTTCGTATGGTGCAGTTCTAAGTTCGGAGATTTCGAAGGTCTCCATAAAATTTCATCGCAATCGGAGTATCGGTTTAGCCGGAATCGTGTGTTCACAGACACACAAAAATACAAAAAGAAAGAAAGAAAGAAAGAAAGAAAGAAAGAAAGAAAAAAAACATTCCGGATTTTTTTCTCCAGTGTAGTAGAATGGAATCTTCGCTTCGCTCATCCAATCAATGTATATACGTATGCAATGTATGTAATGTATGTATAAACTAGGAAAACGCTTAAGTCCCGCCGCGTTGTTGGATGAGCGTAATTGGTGCATTAAGCTGCCATGTGTAACGCGGATTTTCTGTTGTTCTGTGAAAAAATTATTGCTAAGTCGAAGATTTTTTTAAATTAAATTAAATAAAATAAAAAATTTACTTAATTTTTTTAATAAATCGTAATTTTTAAAAAAAATAAAAAAATCGTAAAATTGCAATTTTCATAAGAAATAATTATTTGATTGCGCTCAAATTTAACACGAGTATATAAATTGATGAAATTAAGGTTCTGTGAAAAAATCATTACAATAGGACAAAGCATGTAGGTGTTATAAGCCAAAGAATTGTTTGAAAAAAGAAAAACCCCGTAAAATTTCAATTTTCATGAGAAAATAATTTTTCGATTACGCTTAAATTTCACACGAATATCTTAATTCATAAAATTAAGGTTCTGTTAAAAAATCATTACAATCGAATAAAGCGTGTAGATGTTATAAGTCGAAGAAATTTTTAAAAAATCGAAAAAAATCGTAAAATTGCGTTTTTTAAAGAAAAAATTTCCCGATTGCGCTCAAAAACGTGGCAGTTCTAAGTTCAGAGATTTCGAAGACCTCCATAAAATTTCATCGCAATCGGAGTATCGGTTTAGCCGGAATCGTGTTAACAAACACACAAAAATACAAAAAAAAAAAAAGAAAAAAAAAAAAAAAAAAAACATTCCGGATTTTTTTCTCCAGTGTAGTGAAATGGAATCTTCGCTTCGCTCGCTACGCTCGCTACGCTCATCCAATTAATACATGTATTAATTCAATATCAATCTGACATCATGAATATAGGCTGCATAATATCAAAATCACACGTGTTATTATGTTTCAAAGAATGTCTGTAGACCTACCACAAAATAAAATTGTGGTTTAAATGTACACTAATTGAATGAAGTTTAGAATAGCTTGTTGAGAGATTTTTTTAAAACAGTTTAACGTAATTAAAATTGTATGTGAAAAGCACAAATGTCTGTATATTTCCCCTTTGAAGTTCAACTGCCATTGTTTATACCACGCTATGTAAACAGATTACATGATAAAGTGATACTCAGTCATCGAATTAAATGTGAACTTGTTTAACTTCTATTACGCTTCATACTTCACTTAATCAAAATGTGCATATAGTTATAATGTAGGTGTGTAAGCCGAGTAGACAGCAAGTCATATTACACACATTAAACACATCCCACATATATAGTTTTGTTTTCCGATTTTTCTACCGAGAAGATTGGTTACGGTTTTAGAGTAATTAACGTCATACATCGCTACACTCGCCAAACAGTGTACATCTGTGCATTGCGATAAAACAACATGCGGATAAAAACTCGTGTAGGAATTTGAAATGTAAACACAGTCCTTTCATATCCAGAAAACAAGTAAATATATAAACGTTAAAAGCTTTAAGAGTTCATATTTTGTAAGGCCTTGTGTTGCTTGTTTTAATTCGTGTGGGTAGGTGGGTGTAGTCGTGGTGGATTGGGTTTAACTATTTTTGTGGTATGGATATTTGTTTAGCGAAATTCCATTATTTATTTTTAATTATATATTTGAGCTATAAATATCGACGTGCTAGTTGAAACAGTAAACAGTACAAAGTTATAGATCCCATGCCAATATTCTCGGGCAATTAATGCAATCCTTTATCAAAGGCAACAAATTATTGTGCTTCATGATCAAAGTACTTTTAAACCTGTTTTTGTTTTCTATAATTGAATTGAAATGGTTTGATGAAAGGAGAAAAGATTAAATCCTTAATGCGGTTTGAATATAAACCGTTTAAAATCATCGTCTCTCTTATTGAATTAAAAGCTGGTAACAGTTGTAAAATGAGGTAATTGATGTTAAAGTAGATGGCATGGATGTTCCCAGCCCTCCTGCTTTGTCCTCTACCCCGTCCAATCTGTTTGAATGCTAGTCGGCCCTTAGGGATCTACACGTCTACTTGAGCAGTTTGCGCATGCGCCCAGCGTCAGTGCAATCGCACCCTGGGGAGGACGCGAGGTGACATCTTAACTAAACGGACAACAAATTGTACGATGTCCCAACATGCCATCTTAGCTGTTGTCGTACGAGCAGAATGCTTTTAAAAGAGTTAGTTTATGTTTCAAACAAACTGTGGTAATGGCAATAAGCAATTACTATCTGAGTAGAAGACGAAGGGGGAGATAACGTCTGCTTTGAAGACATCATATTTTAACACGCGACCAAAGGTGAATTTGAATGTTTTTAGTCGCTTAATTGCAACATTTACACGAATCTCGCCATGTTAGTTTTAAGTGAAATAACGGTTACACTTATTAACAAAAGGTTTAATATCATTCTATGTACTAAATGAATCAGTAACATAAATATTAAATACATCTGCAATCTTGCCAACTACACAGTTATACAAACTTATTCATTATGTCCTTGAACTGTGAACACTGAAGTACATTTCCCTCTTTAGAAAGACGAGTCAAAGTCACCAAAAAGCAATAGCACACGTGATTCAAACATCAAATTAGTGGCACACACGATAAACGTAAGACTATGACTATTATTCTGGGTCCGCGGTATGACACCTATCATTGACAACCGTGACTGAAGTTTTTCGTCAAGGATTCCCTCAACGATGAGCGGAATGTTATTATTGCATGCTATTAACGAACTCTTGGCCATTTAATTCCTTGCCATTCCCTTGTGTTAACGACACCCCCACCCCACACAAAAGAATCGTTAACACTCTGTATAATAATTTGTAAAATGTATGTGTATATACCTAAACCGCAATGAGAGAATCTTGGACCTTCTGCTTTGGAAACGGGCATCGATCTAAAGTCTAAAAGTAGTGACTATTGTTGATAATATGTATAATTTTATTAGGAGTACGAACGAAGGAGTGAACGCCTAGAATAATTTATTACAGATAAACGTTTTATTGAACTAGAAAGCTTCGCAAATGCTTTTTTTAGTCGCGTTGATGGATGAGCTTTTTAATAATAAAATGTTAATATTAATTTGAAATAATAACAACATATTTACACGGCCCATACAAAGCAATCATTAGGTCTGTTGGATCTTTGATTGTTTGTAACAAGGCTGTGAGTAAGGTATAAAATCTCCTGTGAAGTTTTCATACAAGGCTGTGAGAAAGGTCTAAAGTCTATCTATATTTTCGTGCTATTTGGGCGGATTCTGACCAAACGGGTGGGGCTACAACGTTCGTATTTCACATGGACATTATGGTAAGGGTGATGTATTGACTTTTGAAAGAAAAAGTTGAAAAAGTTAGCAGAATCTATAGAAATAAAAGTTTTAATATTTAACTCCTCAAAAAACTCAAATTAAAACCTTTATTTCTATAGATTCTGGCTAACTTTTTCAACTTTTTCTTTCAAACGTCAATACATCACCGTTACCTTAATGTGCATGTGAAATATGAACGTTGTAGCCCCAACCGTTTGGTCAGAATCGGTCCAAATGTCACGAAAATATCGCACTAAAAATCGAAAAAATCGTAAAAGTACGATATTCATGGGAATTTTTTTTTCGATTGTACCCAAAAACGTGGCAAGTCTAAATTCAGAGAAAACGAAGGTCCCCTCTTATTTTCATCAAGATCGCATATGCCGTTTTCCCGGTAGAGAGCGAACAAACAGACAGAAAAAAAAAAAAAAAACACCCGAGTAAAATTTTTTTGGGGGTCGGTGAAATTGAAGTCTTCGCTTCGCTCATCCAATTACTGTCTATTTTTACGTTTTAGTCTATAAGTGACAAGTTTTTTTTTATTTCCAGCGCCAACATTTCAAAACTGACATAAACGACTTACTCAATCTGTATAAAGGGAATAACGGTTCTAAGTCACAGTCGTGGAGGCTGGTGTAAGATGGGGACAGATGATAACTTTTCAATACACACTCGCAGGAACTAGAAAACAATACATACATAGGAGTACATTCAAATAATTACATGAAGTCACGGTTTTGCATTTTATATTATTGTCGTTAATGACTGATAAGAGGTTTTTGAGCCGATGCTGGCATCACATAACTAGGAAAACGCTAAAGTCCCACCGCGTTGATGGATGAGCTTTTTAAAGTTTTTATTTTGAGTGGGATATCTTTACTTTTGCAAGTACTTTGTTTTGCTGCCTACGCATTGTAGGTGATTGTTGTCAAGTTTCTATTGTTTATTGTTTATTGGTATATCAGAGTCGATAAAGAAGTTTCCCCCAAGGGGGAAACTTCTTCTCTGGTATTATTTACCGTAATAAAATCTTATACTAAAAGCTTTATTTCTATGGATTCTGGCTAGCTTTTTCAACTTTTTCTTTCAAAAGGTACTACATCACCATAACGTTAATGCCCATGTATAATACTAGGAAAACGCTTAAGTCCCGCCGCGTTGTTGGATGAGCGTAATTGGTGCATTGAGCTGCCATGTGTTACGCGGATTTTCTGTTGTTCTGTGAAAAAATCATTACTTAGTCGAATATTTTTTTTTTAATTAAATTAAATTAAATAAAAAATTAACTTAATTTTTTTAATTAATCGTAATTTTTAACAGAGGAAAAAATCCTAAAATTGCAATTTACATAAGAAATAAATATTCGATTGCGCTCAAATTTAACACGAATATATTAATTCATGAAATTAAGGTTCTGTGAAAAAATAATTACAATAGGATAAAGCATGTAGGTGTAATAAGTCAAAGAATTGTTTAAAAAAAAAAAAACGTAAAATTTCGATTTTAATGAGAAATAATTTTTCGATTACGCTCAAATTTCGCACGAATATCTTAATTCATGAAATTAAGGTTCTGTGAAAAAATTATTACAATCGGTTAAAGCATGTAGGTGTTATAAGTCGAAAAATGTTTTTAAAAATCGAAAAAAAAATCGTAAAATTGCGTTTTTTATGAGAAAAAAATTCCCGATTGCGCTCAAAAACGTGGCAGTTCTAAGTTCAGAGATTTCGAAGGCCTCCATGAAATTTCATCGCAATCGGAGAATCGGTTTTGCCGGAATCGTGCTAACAAACAGACAAAAATACAGAAAAAAAAAAACATTCCGGATTTTTTTCTCCAGTGTAGCGAAATGGAATCTTCGCTTCGCTAGCTACGCTCATCCAATGAATGTTGTAGCCCCACCCGTTTAGTCAGAATTAACCCAAATAGCACGAAAATATCGCACAAAAAATCAAAAAACTTATATTCAAAGCTTTATTTCTATAGATTCTGGCTAACTTTTTCAACTTTTTCTTTCAGAAAGCAATACATCACCATTACCTTAATGTCCATGTAAAATATGAACGTTGTTGCCCTACCCGTTCGTTTAAAATCGGACCAAATGTCACGAAAATATCGCACAAAAATAGAAAAAAATCGTAAAAGTACGATATTCATGAGAAATATTTCTTCGATTGTACCCAAAAACGTAGCAAGTCTAAGTTTAGAGATTTCAAAGGTCCTGTCAAATTTTCATCAAGATCGGATATGCCGTTTGCCCGGTAGAAAGCGAACAAACAGACGGGAAAAAAAACAAAAAAAAAACACCCGAGCTAAATTTTTTGGGGGGTCGGTGAAATTGAAGTCTTCGCTTCGCTCATCCAATTACATGAAGTAACGGTTTTGCATTTTATACTAGGAAAACGCTAAAGTCCCGCCGCGTTGATGGATGAGCTTCTTTTTAGTTTGCGTGGGATATCTTCACTTTTGCAAGTGCTTTGTTTTTCTGCCGACGCAATGTAGGTGATTGTTGTCAAGTTTCTATTGTTTCTTGTTAATTTGTTATTATTTTACGTAAAATCTTACATTAAAAGCTATATTTCTATGGATTCTGGCTAACTTTTTCAGCTTTTTCTTTCAAAAGGTACTACATCACCATAACCTTAATGTCCATGTATAATATGAACGTTGTAGCCCCACCCGTTTGGTCAGAATTGGCCCAAATGGCACGAAAATATCGCACAAAAAGTCAAAAAACTTATATTAAAAGCTTTATTTCTATAGATTCTAGCTAACTTTTTCAACTTTTTCTTTCAGAAAGCAATACATCACCATTACCTTAATGTCCATGTGAAATATGAATGTTGTAGCCCCACCCGTTTGGTCAGAATCGGTCCAAATGTCACGAAAATATCGCACTAAAAATCGAAAAAAATCGTAAAAGTACGATATTCATGAGAAATATTTCTTCGATTGTACCCAAAAACGTGGCAAGTCTAAGTTCAGAGAAAACGAAGGTCGTGTCAAATTTTCATCAAGATCGCATATGCCGTTTGCCCGGTAGAGAGCGAACAAACAGACGGGGAAAAAAAAAAAAAAAAAAACACCGGAGCTAAATTTTTTGGGGGGTCGGTGAAATTGAAGTCTTCGCTTCGCTCATCCAATTATACTCGTTAAGACTGATAAGAGGTTTTTGAGCCGATGCTGGCATCACACTTCATTAAGGCTTTGGCTAACCAGCGATCGGTATTTGAAATAATTGTTGCCCGCTTCTTGACCAAGATCACGTTTTGATGACACCATAATCGGTAAATTTACTTCGGATCAATGATAATTATTACAAATCATACTTTACACTAAGGAAAAATAAAATTGCATGGTAGTGGACTCATTAATGCAATTATTGCATTCACTTTGACTGAGAAATAAACGACCAATAAACTAGGAAAACGCCAAAGTCCCGCCGCGTTGATGGATGAGCTTTTATAAGTTTTTAGTTTGCGTGGGATATCTTTACTTTTGCAAGTGCTTTGTTTTTCTGCCGACGCATTGTTGGTGATTGTTGTCAAGTTTCTATTGTTTCTTGTTAATTTGTTATTATTTAATGTAAAAAAAAAATCTTACATTGAAAGCTTTACTTCTATAGATTCTGGCTTACTTTTTTAACTTTTTTTTAAAAGGTACTACATCACCATAACCTTAATGTCCATGTATAATATGAACGTTGTAGCCCCACCCGTTTGGTCAGAATTGGCCCAAATGGCACGAAAATATCGCACAAAAAGTCAAAAAAACGTATATTAAAAGCTTTATTTCTCTCGATTCTGGCTAACTTTTTCAACTTTTTCTTTCAGAAAGCAATATATCACCATAACCTTAATGTCCATGTGAAATATGAACGTTGTAGCCCCACCCGTTTGATCAGAATTGGCCCAAATGGCACGAAAATATCGCACTAAAAATCGAAAAAAATCGTAAAAGTACGATATTTATGAGAAATATTTCTTCGATTGTACCTAAAAACGTGGCAAGTCTCAGTTCAGAGAAAACGAAGGTCGTGTCAAATTTTCATCAAGATCGCATATGCCGTTTGCCCGGTAGAGAGCGAACAAACAGACATAAAAACGAAAAAAAAAAAAACGAAAAAAAAAACAAAAAAACACCCGAGCTAAATTTTTTGGGGGGTCGGTGAAATTGAAGTCTTCGCTTCGCTCATCCAATTAAATTTCTCTTTTAAATGTTAAGTTAGGAAAACGATTAAAGTTATTCCTGATTGATATCGAATCATTTACAGGCAAATCGATCAATAATCAATACCCTTTAAAAATCCTAACTGAAAATTTAAAGCTAAAATCATACAATGAATCAGCATTAATAGGAATTCTTACTAAATTCATACAACAATCAACCTTGTGAGCAATTTTGATTGATACATATAAATTGGTTTTCGACATTATAATATTATAGTTATAATAGTGGAGGTGAACATAAGTGCTTTATTATTTTATTAATATCTATATTTAATATCTTATTTAAAGGGGCATTTTAAACAAAAAATAATTTTTACCACATGATCTAGAGCACAATACTACACTAAAATGACAGTTTAAAAAATTATATCTTGTAACTGTGATTTAACACGAATTTTTCAATTTTTTTGATCCAGAAATTTACGAAAATTGGTGTTTTGGGAAATTTCTTAAATCGGCTTTAACCTGCTTCTTTTTTGGTCCAGATAAATACTAGAGCATAGTACCAATCTAAAATGCCCCTTTATAACATCATGTCTTGAAACTGGGCCCAAATATACCCTCAAACACGCAAAATTATGCATTCCAAAATCACACCCCGTCTTGGTAATCAGCATATTTTGACCGAACTACTAGCCCAAATTACAAAACAAAATATAAGAGAATTTACAGAAAAGGCTGTAGACTACGTCAATAATGGCCAATATTTTTTTGGATCAAAATCCTTCAAGGTCACGGGGCATAAAGATCGTCCCTATGTTATTTCTTATGGTAGATTTTTACCGATGGGACCTAGCTCGAAAAATGTCATGTTTGACAATTTTTTGGGAAGTCATGGTGGCCCCAATTATTTTTATGTTAATTTCAAAATTCATAACTTGTTAGCCAGAATGAAATATTTTTTTAAGTTTTGTGGTTAAATACCTCTGTAAGCACGTTAAGCCGCGATGAGCCGCGTTAAGTTGCGTTAAGCCTCGTTAGGCCGCGTTAAGCCGCGTTAAGCTACGTTAAGCCGCGTTAAGCCGCGTTAAGCCGCGTTAAGCTGCTTTAGGCCCCGTTAAGCCGCGTTAAGCCACGTTAAGCCACGTTAAGCCACGTTAAGCCACGTTAAGCCCGTTAAGCCGCGTTAAGCCGCGTTAAGCCACGTTAAGACAACTACGGATCTCCAGTATGGAATATAAATGGTCTATTCAAGATTATTTGAAAAATGGGTAGCTTGGAACTACAATGATGTACGAGCACTGCGACGAATTTTGTACTTTAAATACCGGAAACATAAAGGCCTATAGCTAAGGTTTTTAATTTTTTATTGGGGTTCCATTTATTTCGTTCTAAAGATAAAAACTTTCATTATCAACTGAATCATCCAATCAACCCAAAATTCTTCACACAACCAAGCATTTACATGGGACAGGCTCACTGCAGTGAATGGGCCACAAAAGCATGCTTATACATGTTACATTATGTAATTGTGTGCATAATGTGTACTTTAAAAATGATACTAAATTGATAATAACTAGGAAGCTTCGCAAACGATTTTTCAGGCGCGTTGTTGGATGAGCGTAATTTTTTTTGTAAACGAAAAAAATCGTCAAATTGCGATTTTCATGAGAAATAATTTTTCTATTGCCCTCAAATTTCACGCGAATAAATAAATTCATAAAATTTAGGTTCTGTAAAAAAATCATTATAATCGGATAAAGCATGTAGGTGTTACAAGTCAAAGAAATATTTTTTAAAAAGAAAAAAGCGTAAAATTGCAATTTTCATGAGAAATAATTTTTTGAATGCTCTCAAATGTCACACGAATATTTAATTGAATGAGCGTAGCGAGCGAAGCGAAAACTTCAATTTCACTGACCCCTCAAAAAATTTAGCTCCAATGTTTTTTTGTCTGTTTGTTCGCACGATTCATGACAAACGGCATAAGCGATCTTGATGAAAATTGAAGGGGGACCTTCGAAATCTCTGAACTTAGACGTGCCACGTTTTTGGGTACAATCGAAGAAATATTTCTCATTAATATCGCACTTTTACGATTTTTTTCGATTTTTAGTGAGATATTTTCGTGACATTTGGGCCGATTCTGACCAAACGGGTGGGGCTACAAAGTTCATATTTTACATGGACATTAAGGTTATGGTGATGTAGTCATGTGAAAAAAACTAGTTGAAATAGTTAACCAGAAACCATAAAATAAACGTACTTTTACGATTTTTTTCGATTTTTAGTGCGATATTTTCGTGACATTTGGGCCGATTCTGACCAAACGGGTGGGGCTACAACGTTTATATTTCACATGGACATTAAGGTTATGGTGATGTAGTACCTTTTGAAAGAAAAAGTTGAAAAAGTTAGCCAGAATCCATAGAATAAAGGTTTTAATATGAGTTTTTTTATGTTTATAATAACTAGGCCGCTTCGCGAACGCTTTTTCCAGTCGCGTTGATGGATGAGCTTTTTTTTTGGAATATTTCTGTCCAATGATTACATTTTTATGTGGAATCTCCTTACTTTGTCTGTAGTAACTTGATATTACTTGTTCATTATACACCTGTAAAAGGCTTATATTAAAACTTTTATTTCAATGAATTTTGACCAACTTTTTCAACTTTTTCTTTCAAGAGGCACTACATCACTATAATCTTTATGTCAATGTAAAATATGAAAGTTGTAGCCCCACCCGTTTGGTCAAAATCGGCCCAAATATCACGAAAATATCGTATTAAAAACCGGAGAAAAAATCGTAAAAGTACGATTTCTATAAGAAATATTTTTTCAAATGTCTCTCAAATCATAACATATATGATTTCAGTGATTTTAAACGTTCCTATAAAGTTTCATGAATATCGGGGTAACCGTTTGCCAAATATCACGAAAATATCGCACTAAAAATCGAAAAAAATCGTAAAAGTACGATATTTATGAGAAATATTTCTTCGATTGTACCCAAAAACAATACAGCTCTAAGTTCAGAGATTTCGAAGGTCCCCTCCAATTTACATCAAAATCGCAAAAAACGTTTGACCGGTAGAGAGCGAACAAACAGACCAAAAAACTAACAAAAACAAAACACCCGAGCTATTTTTCTTGGGGTAACGTAAGTAAAAATCAAAAATCAAAAAAATCAAATTGAAGTCTTCGCTTCGCTCATCCAACAATTAACAAGTAACAATAGACACTTGACAACAATCACCTACAATGCATTCAAAAAGCACTTGCAAAGGAAAAGTGGTCCTACGCAAACTAAAAACTTACAAAAAAAAGCTCATCCATCAACGCGACGGGACTTAAGCGTTTTCCTAGTTTATAAAATTTAAGGTTCAGTGAAAAAACTAGGGTTGCACAATGTCAATCGACCAGTCAATTCACTTAAAGATAACATGTGTATATTGCATTTAAAACTTAAAATTATTTAATTTTTATATTTGAATTTGAATTGTTATGTAAACGATAACATTTCTTTCTTTCTTTTTCAATTAAAAATGTTTTAATTAGGTAATATTTTATTTTAATTATTATTTATTATGTAAGCTAATTATATTAGGCCAATGAATTAGGTATATTAGAGAAATAGAATTTTATAGCTTCTGGGTAAGCTGAAACTGAATCGGAGAAAGGGACTGATGACAGCATCGACGATGATGATGACGATGATGATATGCCACTTAATATGCATTTAACAAGCTTTTAAATAAAAAAACCTTTTGTCACCACAACATTTAAAAAATAAATATACTCGGTAATTATTTAATAAAATAAAATTTATGATTTTTTATATTTGACCGTCAATTGACAGTCAATTGACCAGTCAATTGACCAAATTTGAATTTGACCGGTCAAATCCCATCCCTAGAAAAAACCATTACAATCGGATAAAGCATGTAGATGTTATAAGTCGAAGAAATGTTTTAAAATCGAAAAAGTAGTAAAATCATGATTTTCATAAGTAATAATATTTTAATTGCACTCAAATTTCCCACGAATATATTAATTCATAAAATTTAGGTTCTGTGAAAAATTCATTACAATCGGATTAAGCAGGTAGGTGTTATAAGTCGAAGAATTGTTTTAAAAATCGTAAAAAATCGTAAAATTGTGGAGAGATAATTTTTCGATTGTGCTCAAAAACGTGGCAGTTCTAAGTTCAGGGATTTAGAAGGCCTCCAAAAAATTCCATTGCAATTGGAGTATTGGTTTAGCTGAAATCGTCTCAACAAACACACAAAAATACAAAGAAAAAAAGAAAAAAACATTCCGGATTTTTTTCTTCAGTGTAGTGAAATGGAATCTTCGCTTCGCTCGCTACGCTCATCCGATAAATAAAGTAAGAATGTATTTTTCCGTAAATAATAGTGTAACATTGTTGGCATTTAATGTTAAATATGGTTCTTAAAATCTTTATTTTGATCTGTCGTTCTTTTGGTAACCAGATATATGTTCCAAGATGCATTGAAGACGAAGGGATGAGTGTAAATACGTTTGAGATCAGATGCTAATCCCTGCCTAACATATTCGTTGTCTTAAAAGGTCTAGCGTTGAGGAACCGAGAGTACAATATTGATGCACGCTGGTGCTCTTCCTACTCCTCTTACCACAGCATGCACGACACCGGGTGTTGTAGCGAGCGTCATTTCCTAGCAAACACCCGCGCAAAGCGACAAACCTTGTCCAAGCTATCACAGCCTTCTAAAGCCTACTCCCAAGACGGCCCTCGCATTACCATACGACCTCGCCACAGCCACCTTCTGTCGCTTACTATCGTCGCGTAGAAGGTACACTCTGATCACGGATGGATCGAACCCGTATAGATGGGAGGAACATCCAGTACTTGTGGTGTCATACAGGAGAATGAGTTTTGATTTTATATATACTATACTAGGCCGCTTCGCTAACGCTTTTTCCAGTTGCGTTGATGGATGAGCGTTTATGGTTGATTACCGTAGCCCTAAAAGTACGATTTCTATGATAAACTTTTCTTCGATTGTCCCTAAAATCATAACATATATAAGTTTAGTGATTTAAAATGTTCCCATAAAGTGTCATCAAGATCGGATTAGCCGTTTGCCCGGTCGCGGACCAAATATCACGAAAATATCGCATTCAAAATCGAAAAAAATCGTAAAAGTACCATATTCATGAGAAATATTTCTTCGATTTTACAAAAAAAAACTGGCAGAACTAAGTTAAGAAATTTCTAAGGTCCCCTTCAATTTTCATCAAGATCGCATAATTATGCCGTTTGCCCGATAGAGAGCGAAAAACAGAAAAAAAAAAAATACACCTGAGCTTTTTTTTCATGATAAGTGAAATTGTATTCTTCGCTTCGCGCATCCGATCACTTCATATATTTATAGTGTAAACAAATTATAATGAAGGATCACAATGTCATGATTTAAAAATGTATATTTATCCCCCCATGTCCCATGACTACAAAAAAAATTACGAAATTACTTGATGTTAAATTAAAATTTATTATTTTCCAGAGCATGACTTGATTTCAAATCCAAGTCGGGGTTTAAATATTTTGGTTCCATATTTCTCAATAGTATTTACACGATTTAAAAATTAATATGATGCTATATTATTATTATTATTTTGATTTGGTGAGTTACAAGTGTTCATAACAACTTTTTGTAAAGGACCTTTAATTATTTTCACATTCATCACCTTTATTTCATTAACCCGAGACAGATTTACTTGAGTAATCTTTCCCCGATGGTATATTTCAATATATTTTTTTGTTTATTGATTTTTTATTCATGCCAAGATTACACTTCATTATGCAAAAGTTACAGAACAAGACAAAGAAGCAGGCATTCATGGCCTATCCACTGCATTGATCCATGATTTAAATACATGATGATGCTAAATGCTATCATTGTATGTGGTTACGAATACCAAAGGTATTGCAAGTTAATTGAGGGTTGACAAGAACCCATGCTCTGTTCTGTTGCGCATTGTGTTGTGGTTGAATGCTGTCAACTATCCAATAGTTAAAGCTGCTCGTGACGTAATTGTAACACTTGTTGTTGGATGGATTGCTGAGCACTATGTTGATAATGAAGAGCAACATGTCCGCGGTAGTCTACATATCTACGTACTCCTCTGTGAATAATTTACAGGTAAGCAGTGGTGTATCGAGGACATGATAGATCCTGCTGGCTGGTCCACAAGTGATACTACACAGTAGTTTGGTAATTGGGGTGCCCTTCCCAATATGTAATACATTCCGTTTAATATCACATACATTGTTAGCTAATTAACATTTCCACAATTAATTTAGTTCTTGAGTAGGTACTTTACATACAAAGGATACAAAAGTCTTGATACAATGAAAAGTCCTTCACAGTAAAAACCTAATATTCGTGTAACACTGTGAAGCATTTTTATGGAAGTGTGTAACAATACAAACTCACTGAATAATTTAAAATTACTTAAATAATTCTTCAATTTTGTGCACGGGAATTATTGGATGAGCGAAGCGAAGACTTCAATTTCACCGACCCCCCAAAAAATTTAGCTCGGGTGTTTTTTTTTTTTTTTTTTTTCCCCGTCTGTTTGTTCGCTTTCTACCGGGCAAACGGCATATGCGATCTTGATGAAAATTTGACACGACCTTCGTTTTCTCTGAACTTAGACTTGCCACGTTTTTGGGTACAATCGAAGAAATATTTCTCATGAATATCGTACTTTTTCGATTTTTTTCGATTTTTAGTGCGATATTTTCGTGACATTTGGACCGATTCTGACCAAACGGGTGGGGCAACAACGTTCATATTTCACATGCACATTAAGGTAATGGTCATGAATTGACGTGTGAAAGAAAAATTTGAAAAAGTTAGCCAGAATCTATAGAAATAACGGTTTTAATTTGAGTTTTTTGAGGTGTTAAATATTAAAACCTTTATTTCTATAGATTCTGGCTAATTTTTTCAATTTTTTCTTTCAAAAGTCAATACATCACCCTTACCTTAATGTCCATGTGAAATATGAACGTTGTAGCCCCACCCGTTTGGTCAGAATCCGCCCAAATAGCACGAAAATATAGATTTGAGATATTTCTCACAGCCTTGTATGAAAACTTCACAGGAGATTTTATACCTTACTCACAGCCTTGTTACAAACAATCAAAGATCCAACAGACCTAATGATTGCTTTGTATGGGCCGTGTTAATATGTTTTTATTATTTTAAATTAATATTAACATTTTATAATTAAAAAGCTCATCCATCAACGCGACTAAAAAAAGCGTTTGCGAAGCTTCCTAGTAATTTGTAAACTTAATATTGTTTAACTTGATTTTTGTATATTTGAATTTTAATTAATGTGCGTAAATAATTGTTTGATAGTTTTTTGTAATAACTACTACTTGTTTTAAAACGAGCTGTACTGCAATCTATGATTTATGAATTAATAAGTATGAATAACGTTTATAGGATATAGCTTCTGAAAACTTCTTTAATTAGATATAAAACATCTTTAATTTTATACACATGTTATAATTTTAAAATATTACTTCTTGAATATTTAGTAAATTCTGAGCCTGCTCGTTGTTATAGGCCAATCAATCGTTATATTTGTCTGCTCTTGATATTCACGTGGTTTATGGTTTCAAGTGACCTACATAGTATTTCAGTTGTGTGCTGTGTTTTCAAAACAAAGTGACTTTTGTTTAGAACAGTGATAAATGTATATGGAATTACTAAACCGTCTGGCAATAAAATGAAGGAAGATGTCAAGAGAAACAATATGAAAACTATTTTTCATTGAAATAAACGAGAAATAAAAGAGTTGTTCGAAATATTGCGAATCAGTTTTTATTCACGAGGTAATGAGATGTACACACAATTTATCGTAGAATATGAATTTTAATTTGAACGCAATGCCTTGGGGCTTAAATAATGCTGTGATAAAATAAAAGTATCATTTTACCACAGTGAATAAAGTTCACAGCGAAGCTTATACGATATTTTTAAATTTCAATAGGCTACATCTTCTAAGGTAGAAAATAGAGAAAATGTAAAATAAAATTGTACTACAGTCGCAACTTCCACACAGCTCGTACGAGTCGAAGTGATCATTTATGCGACACTTCCAAACATCTCTATACTTCTGTACTACCAATACGTGTAGTAAACCCAGAAGTTGCAAGACAGCGAGTAGAATTTAACCCTTGTACTCGCTATACTCGTAAATAAATGTGTGATTAAAATCTCTTACAGACATATTTTCATATTTTTAGTAACGTGTTACGTCAATCATGGATTCGTTTTAATGTTCACAAATAGTAATATAATCGTTTTCTTTGTAATACGTATATTTATTTAATATTTCCAACAACAATGTTTTCGCATGGAATGCGGGAGTGTGTATAGATATGCCTGTCTAGATTTATTGATTGTATTAGCCGAAAATTTTCTCGCATGTGAAATGTTATCCAGAATTATGCAAGTAGACCTTGAATCGAACCTGGGTCTGTCGCATGCCGGACGTACGCCGACTAAATCACTAAGCTGGTAGCTTCTGAATTGTTGGATAGTTGATTCTGTTGGCTTTGAACTGACCAATGAGCATTAAATCACATATGATTCATAAACATTTTTTCTACGGAAGGTTCTACACTGAGGTATAATTCAAAGTAAGCAAGTGAACTCCATTATGTGTTATTATAGTTATACATTTGTTTAGCAATTAGAGCTATTTTAAATAAATTAAAAAACGCATTTCACACACATAACATTTTGAAATACAATACCATTGAGCATACTGACAATACATTACAGAATATTACCGTTTAAACATCATTTAAATTAAATGTAACCACACAATGGTTTCTTCAAACAACTGCAAGTTTCAGCGCTTGTTCATGTTGCATTCTTAGCTTGTTGATCTAATTCATTGTACCCATGATTGTACAATCGAATACCACTATAAAAATATCGAATGCATGGATTTTGTTTTCCTTCTAGTAATTAGTTAATGCCTCTAATTTCTTAAATTAGGTCTAAACGAAGTTCTTCTATTATTATCTTTACGGCTACTCAAATAATTTGGCAAACTTCTGTGTTCAAAAGAATATAATAAAAACCAACACAATTAATGCAATTCTTTGTTTTACCGATAATGTTTTGAATTTCTCAAGTACTGTTTTGGTTGTTGTAGTAATCCGATCACATTTTTACAATTTGTAGACTCGAATCAAGTATTCGGTAATATTGATTTAGACAATGTTAACATTAAACTCAGATGGTTATATTGTACACTACTGCAGGTATTCTATGCAGAATTTTCCCGCACCTCAATGTCTACGTTTGATTAAGGCTTACTTTTTTAATCAATGCAATATTTTACATTTTCTTTGTGTCGAAAAATGAATTGCAAAACTTCAACATTCACGCCTAATTGCACTGCACATTAAGGGGTAATAAGTATAACATCAATCATAACTCCATTGCAAAAGCAAAACCTGGCCAACTTATTCGTGCAGTTTGGATAATGCTAATTCGTGCGTGTGTACTGAGCAACGTCACACGCACTGACTTTAACTTGCATTTGATAAGCCAATGTTTTTAATATAACGTGAGACTAATCATGTCTGATAATGAATTAACGAGCGCAATACATTCTTCGCCTATCCTTGTAGCTGTAAATAGATTAAAAACATAATAAACCTCCATGGTCACCAAAACATAGTAATAATAATAATTGTTTGGAGACCTGTTATAGGGTACTGTTGATGGCTCTCTTCACTTGGTATATTGGAATTAGGACCATTGTGAAAGGATGTCTGTGGGCTGGTTAAGAGAACTAAAGCCCTTACATTCGCATTAATGACTGAGGAAAACCTCGGACAATTTTCAGTCAGGATTGCCCGTCTCAACGGGATTTGAAGACGAATCAGAGTCGCGCGCTTAGCGTTCGAGCCAACAGTCACTCTGAGTTAAAAAGCAATGACAACAGAAACGAATGTAACGCGGAGGTCTTGTTCTGTTTTTATCGTGAGCCCTGCACATGCACAGACGGACGGATTGAAAAGTGATACTTATTTATAGTGAAGTTTTAATCCTTGATATTGCCGTATACAGAAATACATGAACTAATATGTTTTATATTCAAAAATTTGCTACTTTTCATTTTTGCCAAAATGGTTACTTTGTAATTGGGTTTCTCATTAAATTACAAATTTTTACTTAATCGTTCCTTCGTGTACAGGCAATGCAATTTATGTACATCCTCGATCAGAAGTAAATCAAGGGCTGGGTTTAGTAGATACAACTAAACCTCTTGATTTTCTTATGGATGGTCATGGTGTACATTTACATACATGCTTCGTTAGAGCAGAAGAAAATCTCTCACATAGCCAAAAAGCTTTCTGTACAGTCCAATAAGCTTAATGCTGTCTCTACTTCTGAAAAGTTACTTTATTAATCAAAAACGCAAGAACAAACATACAGCTAAAGGAGAAAGCACGCCAAACGATTGTGTGAAATTCTAAAATTAATTCCACAAAGATGAAAAACAAGAACGAGCGAGTGAAGAATCTAAATGAAACTCTCGGCTACTCTCGTTTAAATTATTTAATTCAGCTGCATCTCTTTAAAGTAAACAGTCGTAGCAGAATTCATAACTCTCTTTAATCTCGGCCCGCGAAGAGTGTTGGCTCTGGGTATATAAGTTTGGATTGTCAAACCATGATTATTGTAGTACGCGCGAAACCGGCGAGATCTGTATCTGAGACCCTCACCAAGGCTCACCCGGCCCAGCGTTTGAAGACCCGCATTGCCTTTGAGTTGCAGCTCATTTCCATTAAAATGTAAGCGCTGCCGGCTTACCATTTCTCTGTATATTATGTAACACGAAACAACCGTAATCGTACTCCAGACCGCAAGCATTATAATAGTGTGTCTATGCTTGAGACATATTTAAGTGAAAATGTGTAATAATGATCATCCTTGCCTGCATCACGTCTGCTTCTCTTACACCAGGGAAACTCTACAAATGAACCACGCGCCCATGCAAACAAATCCTCATTCACTCCCAACTAACCATTTGTTTATGGTTTTATTTGATTGTTTTTATTCTATATTGATCCAATACATAATTTAATTCCAAAAAGCATACACATGTATGCACACAAATTGTTTCATAAATTGATTGATAGAGAGAGATAGATACCCTAAATGAGATGATATAGTGATGGCATAATAACACTAATCACTGTCTCGTCACTTAAAGCAGATGAACTGTTGAGCTCACAACACACACAGTGTACATGTACATAGAAGGGGTTGAAGATAAATTTAGCTCTCACGTTGCTTTTTGCGTTTTGTTACAAGCAATTGTCATCCATTGTAAAATATACTCTGAACGGGACATTTGTAACTCCTTGATTAAAATACTAGAATCGTTTTAATTTCGTAAATCAGCATTTCAATTCGACCACGTTCATTTACAAGATCAACTGTCACTGATGATAAATTCATCACAGACGAATGTCAAGCTACTAATTATTGTGTAATTCCTCACCGACAACACAACATCCATCCGGATAATGTTAGTGATTTGTCGTGCATCAATCAATCACAACGCTGAAGTCATATGAAAGTGCTGTGCATGTTGTATGCGATTCTACGCGTATTATTAGGAGTAATGTAGCCATCACCGTGCACAGCTAGGCTACCGCACGAGATGAATAATGAAGCCTCGCCTCGCGCATGCTATGTCCGAGGCACCACACGCCGCGAGTACCGCCATCCATAACAATTGCAGACGTGTTCTGAAGAATAGAAATATTATCGTGCTGTTTGTAGAACACTCGAATAAAAAACAACATGCTATGCTCCAAGAGAAATTGATAAATCATGCAACACTCTCAGGAATTAGGAAATTTATTTTTGATTGAAACGCTTAAAGAGCAATTTGTGTTATGGTGGTATAGCAGCACCCTAGATACTGGACATACGTGCTCGGAATGTAATGAGCCGTATTGCGTTGATATCGAGGACTTCTAACGTTTGCCAGGGGTATTAATTATTTCATCGTTTGTGTTATAGAAACAAATGGGCAAATTTATTTAAAATGTACGTTGGTTGTGTAACATAATATACATCTTCAAACAAAAAAATTAACAGAACTCCATCAATTTTATAGATTCAATAATAGTATATGTTGAATATATTGCTATATCAGGCCTAAATTGTCTCACAAATAGCTTTTTACAAGACAATATCCAATATAATGAGTCGAAATGCTTTGAACTCCTCCTTCCTCGATTGAATACACATATGACTTGTACATGCTTGTACAATGTGCATATTACAAATGAGAGACAAGTTTCAGGTTACGCCCCTGTGAAGAAAATTGAAAGATGGAAATCAATTGAAATCACTTTGAACCCCTCTAGGTTTGAAACTATGCAGGAAAGGAAAACGTTTAGGCATAAGTCACCATAAATATCTAAAGAATAAAACATTTTACATACCATTTAGTTGTCGACCAAATGTTTTACTCGTAAGCGTGATTGTGATTATTGCAATCTTCATCTATGCAAACATACCATTTACTAAACTAGTATCATGCATCCATTTATTCCCCAGGTATTTCAAATAACGTGTATTGCAAGTATTTCTGGGAAATGTTTCATTACTTTTCGATTAAGTACACATTTTTATCATCAACCACAAACTGAATCAGATTTACTGTCACGACGAGTTCCAAAATTAATGTAACAGTGTTATCTTCGTCTTGTTGTGAAGGTATGGAAGTACTTGAAACATCGCAATTATGTCGTATCATTGAATCAAAAGCAAACAAAATTGTGTGTTAAGCACTGGAACAAAAGCTTTTAAAGTAATATCTGCTGTGTATAAGGGTTTAATCAAATTATAGGAGCGCTGCGGCATTCATAGGATACGGAAACCATCTCTACATATGATGTGTTGAATTGCATAGCAATTTGTTAAATGGAAATCGTTCTACCATGGGCAGACGAGCGAACGAATGAATGTAGCGTTTCAATTGACTCGTTCCATTTCCGAAACAAAGCTCGTCGAAAAGCAAACGTGACCCGTCCCCCGAGGAGGCTAAGGTTAGACTCGCGACGCGCGCGCTCCCGCCAGCAATTGAATTAGAGCTGGCCAGGCCACTCCAATGTGCGCCCATTACACACAGGTTTACCTCGACGCGACTTGGAATTTCACGCTGGACAAATACGCCGTTTCATAATCAAGACATCCGTGGAGCTTTAATTTGACTCACAAATTGTGTTTGTGTCTAATGACAATTTTATTTCACTCACTTCTCATGGCAGAATCAGAATCAGAGGGAAACCAACGCGCGGGCCTGGCTCAGAAACAGCCGCGGGCGAACAACTTTTGCTGACATTGCTTTATTTGAAAACATCAGCAAAGTTGCCAGCGCTTTACGAAGCTTTTTAAAACTGGTAGTGGAGATACTGAGTTGGGCAGAATGAGTTTGAGGCAAGAACGTATATCGGGTTTTAAAATATACCTTTTAATATGTTTACTTTTTAACTTCGCGTACACACGGTAATAGATTATTATTGTAGATCGCTTGCAATTATTATAATACGATTAAAAGAAACGTCAGGCAGAAAAGGGAAAGGGGTGGAGCAACGCCACCTCCATTTTAATATTTGCAGGAAATAAGTTAACCCGAAACCCCCCCATGAACCCGAAATAATAATTCATTGTTATTTCAAGTTCAAATTGTGTATATCAGATAAAACCACATGAAACGGTAACGTGCTCCTACACAAAAATGAAAATAATGCATTTAAAGATAGGAAATGTTATGATAGGGTAAAATTATTATTAATGACAATGAACAACCAATGCTTTTCAACTTTAGGACAATTCGACTAATAAACTGACCGCCACATAATTGTTTTTACTCTACAAACGCTCTAAAAGTTAATGCTAGTTTATATTATCTATATCTTTATGAGTGTGATAAGAAGATCAAAGCACGATAAACAATACCACGTGACTTGGTGCAGTGCTTTATTTCAAATTCAGTCAGTACTTTACAGTAAAACCGTCGAGTTTATGTAAAACGTACATTTACCCGGCACCTCCACCAAATTCGAAAAGAAAATATTTCGAGTAAATCTAGAGAACCTTCATCCTTTCTTATACTACAGCCCTAATTTACATAATATAAATACGTAATCATTATTATATATTCTAAACACTAGAGATGGAACTCGACACATATTTCAAGAATGATTGATTCACTCTGATGGTTGTCGCAGTAAGGCCAATCGAGACAATGATTGATGACGAGGGTCTTAAGGGCCATATTGAAGATTAAATTCGTGGTAGAGATGGAGATTATGATGGCTTGTTCCAGCCACAGGCAAATCGAGTGGCCTAGTAGTCAGCCTTATAGACGGATCATCCTCATTGCGATGTGAAGATGTAACGGAACATTAAGGATGTTAAGCAGGAATAACACGATTTAATACATAAAGGGGTATTCACCCGCTAAATTAAAAAAAATATTTCATTCATGCTAACTAGTCATTAATTTAGAAAGTAACAGAAAAATAATTAGGTCCACCATGAGCCGAAAACATTTTGTCAAACTTGGTAAGTTTTGAGCTATAGGTCCCATCGGCAAAAATCTCCCATAAGAAACAACATGGGACAATCTTTATGCCCTTTGACCTTGGAGGATTTGAATCCCAAAAAATATTGGCCATTATTAAGGTACTCGGCAGTCTTTTCAGTAAATCCGCTATATTTTGTTTTGTAATTTGGGCAAGTGGTTTGGTCAGAATATGCTGATTACCAAGAAAGGGTGTGATTTTGGGAGGCATATTTTTGCGTGTTTTGGTGTATTTGTGCACAGTTTCAAGACACGATGTTATAAAGGGCCTCTTTAGATTGTTACAATGCTCTAGTATCTATTGTGAAACAAAAAAAAATAGCAAGTTATAAAGCCGATTTTAGATATTCCCTAAAACTCCAATTTTCGACAATTTCAGGATCAAAAAACTTTTAAAAAATCGTGTTAAATCACAGTTAAAAGATATAATTTTTTTAAATACTCATTTTTTGTATTATGTTACCTATAGATTATGTGGTAAAAATATTTTGGGGGTAATAGCCCCCCTTTAAGAGAGGAAAATAGAAACTCGGAGACTAAATCGTCTCGCTGCCATTTTGTGATTTTGTATATTTTAATCTATTATTTATTATTTTCAAAGCTGTGCACATGCAAACATGCAAACACTAGACATATTTATTTAATTTTAGTGGGTAACTAAAGTTTATTTTATTTCTCTAAAAAAATATTTTAAAGTAAACACACATCGTGTAAACAGCTGAATCAGTGAGCTAAATGCGTTTCTAGTGGTTAAAGGGCTACCCTGTTTTGACTAGCGACCGCAATGACTGTGGTCCCACGCATATAACATATTTCACCATCCCCTTGGTTTACCACTAATTATTATCGACCTCGTTGTTCGTATTAGTCACAGCCTATAGAGTATAGATTATGGCCCTCTTTGCGGCCTGTGAACGTCCACTGCGCTTCATCGTAATTCATTAATCACCGTATAGACGCAGTCTGATTAGTTTCGTTACGCGTGTGTGGGGTAGTAAGTCCAATCAGAATGCACATCCACGAGGGAAGACATACTTTATTAATCGGTTCGAAATTGCATTTGTTACGAGTATGGGGTGAAGAGTATCAATAGTGTAAGAATTCCATTAAGTTTCAAATTAACATGGAGTGTATTTAGTTAATTCATATGTTCGTATAGCTTACCAACAATGATTAACACGCGTCTTATCCCAACACTACTTAGAACATTATTCAGCGTTGTATACACTATCACAATCATTATGAAACCAATAAAAAGTAATTATTTGAAGTCAGATATTAAACTATTATAATATTTTTTAGAGCTGGGTTATATAAAGAAGATGTTTAACACCGATCATATTTGTTTTAATGTACCTATATTTTTTTACTAACGCAATGTTTCATCAAAACATTTAATAGTAAATTTAAATTTAATTTCAGGCCACAGTAATGCACAAGTACACATAATACAAGTAAATGCAATCTATGACAATGATTATAGATTGTGTCGCTTGATTAATAAAATAATAACAATAACGTAATAAAATTAATATGAAATACAATGTCAACAAAATATAATTTCGTTTCAAAACAAAGTGATAAAACGCCACACATGTTGGTATGTCTATACATAATATGTATTTAATATCTTAGGTGTTAATGTATACGTATATTATACACATGGATCCCTGTGGTCATCCAATGTAATTTAACTCTAAATACAATTTTATTTATTTATTTATTTAAATAAAATTAGAATTTATTATATTAGAGGTATGCAAGTACTCAAAAATGGGAAGAAGTGATCAAACTCGATTCGCAACCGAACTATTCCGATCAATACATACAATCACAAATAATTTATTTTTAGTGTAATAACTGTTGTAATAAATATATCAGGGAGTTAACTTTGCAACGTTTCCGATGAAACACTGGGTGTGAAATGTGTAGCCATAACCTTTTCATCGTTATTGATTCAAACACAGAAATAAACTCATAGAGACGCTCCCGTTTGGTTATTATATTATTGCGGAGTAGGCTTAGGTGACATATGACAATCTAATACTGCAATTAGACCCTCTGAGAGCGACCATCGCAATAGATAAAGGCACGACATTTGAACTTAAGCCTCCTGCCATGGGATCCCGTAGGGCAGGCCATGTCCAACGTGGATTTACATTGATTAGTCCGCTCTCAATTTCAATGGGGGTTATCGTTGTAAAAATCACACGTGACTCGTTACATGTCGTGATGGAAGAGACGCAGTTTTATAATGGCATGAAATAGCTTCATAAGGGTCGTGGCATCACGTGTATTAGTTGGCAAACGTATAATTTACAATACATTACCGTAATTACATAGCCACAATGACATTGGGTTTGTGTTAGTCGCTCACTCGTCGGTCAACGTGTTCCTCATTGCGATGGTCTGGTTTATTTATTCATGTTTTCAATACAGGATGTTGCGTGCTGTATTATCTCTTGTTATGCTGCTAGATAATGTTACCCTCTTACGAAGAACATGTTTTTTCACGCTTAACATTTGTAGTTACACAATCATCTACTGTCTATATAACGATTCTTTGAAACATACACTCGCATAATGATGACACGTAAGATAAATGATTTCAATACACATAATATGTAATGAGTAAAATTCAAATTACATAATATCTGTTCTTGACATACCATACCATCGTTACTACAAAATGTCGCACCAATTCATGATTTGAGAGGACTCGCTGCGGATATCATGAAAAATTTATCATTATTGCAGGTGAACATTTGCTTATTTTTCGTTGTGATATTTTGCAGGATCGTGAATGATTAACCATTCTATTGATATTTACAGAAAGTTGCAAACAATAAGCCACAAACAATCATTGCAAAACTTACCCCCCCTCTCCTCCATCAACGCAACAAAAAAATCCAAAACATGTTTTGATTCATGAAATTTCCGTAAATTCCACAAATTGTAATTGAACCTGAGCTTTCAAGCTTATAAACATTGGATCCAGTATAAATCTTTACTTACAAAATAAATGACGTTAAAATGAATCCGCTGAAGTTCTTAAATATCGAGTAACTTATATAGGAATTTCACAAATGTTTTACTCGCAATCAATAATTTAATTCAGAAATGTGAGTTTGTAGGTCATAGAGATTATGCAATATTTTTCGTATCTCATATTTTTAAAGTAAAATATCATCAGGATGGTATTAACCGTATACTCTAAAAAAAAAACTAAAAAAAACGCCAAGACGTGTAATCCTACTTAAAAATGTATGTATTATTTTACTGTGTTTCATGTTTGTTGTTTAATAATTAAGCCATTACAACATCTATGATGTGCTTTGCCTTTTACTATGAAATTATCGTTCCCAATTTACTTAAATTTTGATTTTGTTATTTTAATTAGTTCTATCTCTGTAACACATTTATTATTATTGAAATGCAGCATGACACCCGTTAACAAAATATACAGATAACGGCTAACAAAATTCCGCCACTCCTCTTATAGTCTCGCGAATGTGTTTTAGCACACATTGTATAAAGATAATAAAGCTACAATGAAGCTTGTGTGTATCATCTCTCCACATAAACACGAACGTCTGTGTAAACATTTGCGCTGAACTCACAAACGGCGTAAACATCTAGAAACACCATGTTACTCCCAC
This sequence comes from Sweltsa coloradensis, assembly GCA_024449915.1. Taxonomy (NCBI): domain Eukaryota; kingdom Metazoa; phylum Arthropoda; class Insecta; order Plecoptera; family Chloroperlidae; genus Sweltsa; species Sweltsa coloradensis. The sequence goes on from JAMZAV010003395.1 coordinate 28,751, forward strand.
GCAAGGAAGTAGCGTCAGCAATGTTGTTGACTAGCTTGAGGGCAAATAAGATCGTCACTCGTCTGCTTGTAAATACTTAGTAATTTGTTTCTCCAAAAATGTTAATACTTAAAGCTAATAATAATCATAATCTATAGTTGACAATGCTTAAGTTTTTTGAAAACTAATTATCTAATTTTCTCTTTGTCTTTTCGTTTTGTTATTGGTATTACTGTTTATAAAAACAACCCGCACTATCTGTAATACGATTTTCGATCTAAGTTCTTGTATTATATTTTTGATTTTGTTCCATTTCCAGAGTTGAATTTGTAAAAGTATAACTCATTAACAAATAATCCTATATCATCGGCTTTCCTTCAGGGTTTCTACCAGTTGCTCGATACTTCTTATATAGATCTCTGGTTGAGCATTATTCGCTCGTCGATTGTGTCTGTTCCTACAGGGTTGGATTGGTCCCCCTTAAATGAATTCACACTGAACATCAGTTATGTGATTGAGTGCGTACTCTAAATACGAAATTATTTATTACTACGTACAACGATAGAGAATATTTAACATTTGCTTAATAATACCCATGTAAAAACGATCCCATGACAAAACAACTTGCAGTTCAGGAAATGTTCAAGTGTCCCATATTAATTTTAAAACAAACGATCCAAATAGTTTCCATTTCACTTCTTCATATCTATAAGCAACAACAAAAACATCTGAACGTACTTCCAACCATGAATTTCTGTACGGGGGGAACGGAATATGTCCACATTTAACATAATTAGATGTACGAGTAATTTCATTTCGAGATTTCAAATGAAGCTAATACTGTTCTTCCCAGTATAGGGCCTATTATTATAATTCGTTCTTCCTCCAGCCCGTTCGCAAATTTTAACATTCCGAAGGTTCTTATCGCTATTCATTTTACTAGGTACTATTTTGTAAAAATGTGTAAATTGAGTAAAATGTATTGTATTGAAAATAGCTATAATTTATTTGCTAAATAAATATCAACAAGTATGACATACTGCATTTATTCTAGTAAATCCAAAGTTTTCTATAATTTATATTCATTTTCATGTTGGCATACACCATATCCAAGTGAAATTAAAATTACACAAATTGAATTTTACGATTCACTTATTACACAGTATATATTTGTGACTGTGTACTGGTTGAAGTTCAATGCTATGGTTAAGTTGTATTCGATGTAGTCTATACTCTTAATTGCTAAGCATGTGTAATTTTGTATCCTGATATCCTAACAAATTGCTCGTGTTTCATAAATTAATGGTTTGGTGTTAATAATCTTAATATATTATTAATCATTGTTTTGTATTAAAATTTAATTATTTTACAGTCGGTGAGGTGGCTCAGATAGAATTAATATTAAAATTAAATTAAAGTTACGAGACAGAATACTGTATGCACAAGGTGAATCTCCGTTAATATAGAAACTTAGAAAGAACATGTGAGTCAGGACCATAACGATTTGTTACTTTACGTTGTTACATTACGATAAGTTATTCTTACACTATTTAAGTTACAATGGTCTAGTGAAATGAGTGATGTGTAGGGGTGTGTAAAGTTATGATGATTTACACTATTATGTACACATGATAAAAGTTGGTGTATAGGAAGCATGATATAAATATTTTAGAAGTTTTGTTTTATGTTTATTTTAATTATATTTCAAATTTAATGATCAATTAAATGTTATTCTGTGTCTTGAGGCAAAAGGTAGGTGTGTTAATGTTGTATTAAGTAGTGAATTCGTTTGTGGTGTGGTGTAAATTAATCCAAAGCGAGAGAAATAATTAACATCTATTATTATTGTTTATACTCATGCATTTATGTTAACAATGTTCTGAGTATATGGTTGTAATGATGGTGCGTATGTTATTTTTAACTAGCAGTGAGACCTTCTAATGTAGCTTTGTGTGCAGTCGGTTCTAGCGATGGTGTATCAAGTCGACCACATCTCTCGTACATTGCTCAAGTCACGTTCACCCCCGAAAGATAGGGGTGGACGGGTAGCACCCACCCCCCACCCAACCTCGCCACCCCTTACCGCAAGTCCTAAGCTGTGGAAACCGCACACGTTAACAATTTACATGGTGACCTTCCCACACCTATACTTTGAACAACCGCCCGCATTTTACATATGCCACACTGGCCGCATGCATATTTTACACGACGGTTGCATATGTAGGAGGAGTGATGTATACACAACTCGCGGGCAACTTGAGACCTGTATTTGAATAGGTAGTTAGATAGGTCAACTTAAGATGGATATGTTTAGTTGTTAAGTGGATACAATTACAGCTGTGGGCATGGAAATTGGGCCTAAAGTATGTTGATTTCATCTTGAGTCTCGGACCTCTCTCCCCCCTGACTAATACAATATTTTCTAAGCTTTGTGGAAACGCCATCATAAGTTGATCGAATAATCCACCGCATATCAAATGTAAATGTCTTGCATTGTATCTTATTTTAAGTTAATTTATTAAAAAAATTGTGGAAGTTTCCAAAATATGAATCATTAACATATTTATTTGTAAGTGTTTATATGTATTATGATTATGGGGGTTTCTATTTAATTCATTTACATTTTAAGAGAGGTGGTGACATTTAATTACTATTCTTTGAAACTCTGGACTGGCATCAAACTTTGTCTTGATTGTTAATTAAGATACTACATGTAGTTTACGACACTAAAAGATCAAATAAATTTTGGAATACATGTTCCACCCATGAATAGCACACCATGAATAAGATACACCCGGATAATCTATATTTTATGTGGTATATTGTGTAACTACTTGTTTCAGAATCTAATGAACTCTAGACTGAATAAGAAAAGGTGGATACAACACACACTTTGCGAATGAGTCACTTCTATATTTTAAAACATGGCACATATTTATTGTAGGTCCTCAACTCACGTACTCACTAATAAATTATTCATAACTTTTACGCCCCCTTCTTTCTTCATAATTTCCATATGCTTAGCCCACGCTGTTTTCGTCTATATTTTTACATGTGCTCCTTCTCGTAACATTTCCTACTCATCTTATTTTTGACAGATTTTTATTAGAATGCTGCGAATATTATATATTTTTCCGAAACCAAAAAATATCAATACCTTATAACTAACTTAACTTGTTTTAATTTGCTTTTATTTATGTTTTATACTTCACACAATTTTTAATTGTTTAAAGTGCGTTTTCCATGCATGTAATATTGCGCAAAATTGCAACGATGACTTGAGCTTTTCCATGCATAGATCCTGACGCATTGAACATGAAACGTAATTTCTACTGAATTATTTAAAACGCCTAACCCAACGATCCCACATATATATGACGCTTGCAGTAGTTATTAAAATTATAATTTTGTACATTTCAAAACTCGACAAGTGGAGGAAGAAGGAAGTAAATATTTACAATCAACATATATTTTTTAATTTTATTTTAAACTTTACATATACAGTTAATTAGCAATCTTCAACGTTTAAGAGTAAATATATGTTTAATAACTACTATCGCGCTATTATTTCCGTAGCAAAGTCTAGTTAAACATTAAAATTGATTACGAAAGTATTCAACAAAACACTATTTATGCGAACTTTAGAATAATTAAGCACCTTTCCTTTGGCATACTATGCTGGTGTGATCAACCAGTTGTCAACACAGGAATGTATGAGACCACGCATATGAAACGACAAGATACTGCACGTGGTCCTTTATTTATGTTCCATGTAGTCATCAACCAAACAGAACACGCTAATTAAACATAGGATTATCGCATTTCGTGTGGTGATTTAATTAAATAAATTGTTTGATGTAATGTTTGTCGTCTAATCTAGAAATTTGCTTAGTTTGCATTTCAAATTTAGTGCAGTAAGATCTGCAATTACACGTGAGTGTGGCAAAGTGCTAGGCTGTAGGTTTGTAGGTGTGGTGGAGGGGGTTAAGAAATCCGTGAAGCCAACTGTTGCATTGTTGACGGCTTGAGTTTCTTGTTAGGCAGGCTGACTCGTTACTGTCCTTTGGCATGCGAGTGGATCAGGCATGTGAGAGAACAGCGTAGTTTCGAAAAGATTTCTCTTGTTAAGTAATTTTTAGTTTTGATACGATACACAAACGGTATTTTGTTAAGTAAAATATACGAATCCAACATTACTTTAGAAGTGAGTGACGTTTTTATTTATTTATACATAAATCAAATTCTTACAAAACCTTTTAAAACACCATTAAACGTAAAAATATGAATAATAAATAAATAAATTGTATTTATAGTCTACCCACTCAGTTATATAATTGATTTTCAGTGGGGGACAGTAAATCAAATCGACTTAGCCAACCTTGTAGGCCCCGACGCAATCGAAGAGTGAGCGATAACCAACCAAAGATAGATATTTTTAATAGGAAATATAGCAATCAGTGGTATGGACAGTGCGAACACCCGCGGATCAACGCCAGAATCAACAAGGCCGATTCAGAACAACTGTGAATTTATTATGTGCTTCGTTGCTAGGACGGCTCAAAAGTCTCCGTTTACAAACTCCTAAGACAAGAACTGATGGACTAAAGTTCAAATCAGAAGTTAAAAAACTTCTGACTTTGACGGGAATCGAACCCTGAATCTTCTGCATTGGAAGCAGATACGCTAACCACAGACCAACGATTCCATTTCACTACACTGGAGAGAAAAAATCCGGAATGTTTTGTTTTTTTTTTGTTTTTTTTTCTGTTTGTATTTTTGTGTCTGTTAACACGATTCCGGCTAAACCAATACTCTAATTACGATGAAATTTTGTGTAGGCCTTCGAAATCTCTGAACTTAGAACTGCCACGTTTTTTATTTTTTATTTATCAAGACATTTTTTACACTAGGCCGCTTCGCAAACGCTTTTTTTAGTCGCGTTGATGGGAGCTTTTTGTAAGTTTTTAGTTTGTGTAGGACCACTTTTCCTTTGCAAGCGCTTTTTGAATGCATTGTAGGTGATTGTTGTAAAGTTTCTATTGTTACTTGTTAATTGTTATTATAAACCTAACAAAACTCACATTAAAACCTTTATTCTATAAATTCTGGCTATCTTTTTCAACTATTTCGTTCAAAATGCAATACATAACCATTATTTTAATGTCCATGTAAAATATGAACGTTGTAGCCCCACCCGTTTGGTCAGAATCGCCCCAAATGTCACGAAAATATCGCACAAAAAATCGAAAAATATCGAAAAAGTGCGATATTTATGAGAATTATTTATTCGATTGTATCCAAAAACGTGGCAGGTCTAAGTTCACAGATTTCGAATGTTCTCTTCAATTTTCATCAAGATCGCATATGCCGTTTGCTCGGTAGAGTGCGAACAAAGTGACAGAAAATCAAGCAAATAATACAAACAAAAAACAAAAAAAATTGGAGCTTAATTTTTTGAGGGGTCCGTGAAATTGAAGTTTTCGCTTCGCTCACCCATTAAAAATGTATAACTAAATATTCTGCCAATTGCCAACATCTAACGATTAAAAAAGTATGTTTCATTTTTGACCTACCATATATTAATACCACAACATTTTGTTTATTTATTGACTTATTTTATATTATTTTTATTTTGATGTAATATGAAGGAAATCAGGCAGAACAAGCTATGGGGCTATGCCCTGTCTGATTCTCTTCAACATTTTAATTTTTAACTTATATCTTGATTTGTTGAAATATGTAATAATAACTATAACGATTGGATATCTTGCCGATTTGTGTTGAATTTAAAAGAATGCTTTTCGAATTATATATTTAAAAACACTTATAAAATAATCATTAGAAACACAATAGCATATTGGCAAAATCTGTTTATGAGCCTTGATTTGATTGACATAACTAGGTTAAAACAGACACCATGCCAGTTATGTTAAGCAGTAAAAAAAAAATACCGCCCTAGTTATAATTTCGTGTAAGAAATATCCTATAATGTACTACAAGGTTAAAAATATTAAAATTAATTTGATAATAAATTGCTTTACAGTGGAAGAAAATAAGTCATTATGTGAGCTCATTTAAATGTAACTATATCCATTTGAAATGGATTGAGAAATTATTAAAAGTAAATAAAATTCATTGATGGTGGCAGTTTATTTTTTCACTTTAATTTGAGGTGCCCTTCCAGGAGAGCGAGAAATATAGTGATCGTGCCGAAGTTTATTATTTGTCTTTGGTGGAGGTGCTGGTCTTGTAGGGCGAGATAGGTAGTGATCGTAAGCAGTTTATTGGCAGCTCGTTGGTCTTGTTGTTAGCGTATCTGCTTCCAATGCAGAAGGTCCAGGGTTCGATTCCCGCTTAAGTCAGAAGTTTTTTAACTTCTGATTTGGACTTAGGTCAATCAGTTCTTGTCTTAGGAGTTTGTAAACGGTGACTTTAGAGCCGTCCTAGCAACGAAGCACATATAAATTCAGAGTTGTTCTGAATCGGCCTTGTTGATTCTGGCGTTGATTCGCGGGTGTTCGCACTGTCCATACCACTGATTGCTATATTTCCTATTAAAAATATCGACCTTTGGTTGGTTTTCGCTCACTCGTCGATTGCGTCGGGGCCAACAGGGTTGGCTTGGTCGCTTTGATTTAAAGTCCCCCCCTGAAAATCAGTTATATAACTGAGTGGGTAGACTCTAAATACAATTTATTTTTATTTATTTATTTATTTGTCTTTGGTGGAGGTGCCGGTCCAGGAGAGCGAGAAACGTAGTAATCGTATCAAAGTTTATTATTTGTGTTTGGTGGAGGTGCCGGTCCAGGAGAGCGAGAAAGGTAGTGACCGTAGCAAAGTTGGTTATTTGACTTTGGTGGAGGTGCCGGTCCAGGAGAGCGATATACGTTTTGTCGCTAGAACAAATTTATCTTTTATATGCTCCAATAACATGTTTTGATCTTCCGAATTTGTGTATCAAATGTCAAATAATGTCTTTGTTATGTCGCTATTTAAAATACTAAAACTATTCACGCTGTGCTTAAGAAACACTCTAAAACAAAAGCAATGATTAATTATGATGAAATATGATTCAGTAGGTACGTTTAGATGCAACGTTACGGTTTTGTTTATTTTCAATGTTACATAAGGTCATAAGTTACAATTACAATGTGTTTTGTTGTGGGGTTGGGGGGAGGGCTTGGTGACCGACAAAACAAGCAAATTATATGAATTCAGCTTTAAATTCGCCATAAAAAAGGTCTCGTTATCTCTGGGGATATTTTTCACTTATAAACGCTTTTCATGTAACGTTCACACATATTTTAGTATTAACATTACAATTTGGAGTTGTTTCTAACGTAAATTAGTGTCCATTTTGCCGTAATCAGAAACCTATCACTTTATTAAAATTGAAAATAAGATCAGTTTTTCAAATCAGATACTAATATGGAACACATAAAAAAATGCCATATTGTACTATTTCTTTAAACAAAAACAATTTATTTTTATTTGCCACAAAAGATCATTTGGTTTACATGTAGACGTTATTTTTTAAAGTAATAATAACAAATTTGAGGTACACACTACACATCTTGTGTTTTCTAACAACCTACAACACATTTTGTGTGTTATAAATAATAAATAAAATAAACGAAAGTGAATATATTAAAATTTATTCTTTTATTATTATTTTTTTTTATCAATTTTTTGAAGGCTTACAATTCTTATAATATACTTAATCATATTCACAGCACAACATTTTAAGCATTAAAACAAATTGACATTTTCATATGTAGCCTATGTGTGCATTTTATCAAAAAATAGTCATTCCATCGTTTTGTTTTTCAATAAAAAAATAATAAAATATACTCCAAAATACAGTTTACGTTTGTGGTAGCCTATATTTTAGTTGACTTCTCACTGTTTATCGTTTAGTGTAATCATTAGAACAAACAAATAAAATATTTTGTCACCACATGAAGGCTTAACATACATGTCCTATTACAAAATGTCTTTATGCTGCTTTTACACAGTTGATGACGTAATGGAGGGTAATGGTGCCGCATTAATAAATCTTTATTCATAAAACGTTACATGGCTTTAAAAAACGGATAAATACGTGCATTAATTTGACGTGTTTTGGGATTACCATTGTTACCGGAAAAACCTTATACGTCAATGCGTAAATTTATGAGTGAATAAAAACGGTGATCAAATAAAAAGAGGAAAATAAACCGTGTGTTTTTTCATTTCGCCATTAATATTTGACAAAACATAGACAATAAGCTTGTACGCGATACTTGTTTATAACATGTGTGTATAGTGGTATTGAAATGTTTCCTGTAAGCTATGATCATACTCTTGTTTACCGTATTACCGAATTACTAAATTACAATTTATCGTTATTTTAACCAGCTGTACATTTAAATTATTTGCACGTGAACTACGATGTTTGTGTTGATTGTTAATTGTCATGATCCACTTGTTGCATCTTTTGTTTACAAATCATAAATACCCGGGTCAATTGGCAGACTAGAGTTAATTCTTTGTGCAGCAACCGATACGCAGTATTAGTTGACAGTGTTAACAGAACTCAGTGAATAAACTGAAGCATGCAACGTTAGGAATCGTCTGTATATGAAGTCTATGCAAATTACGCTGTACGTTTTTAACAAATTATGTTTCTGCGACTTCACATCGCTTGATTTTCGGTGGAACAAGAATACTGTGTTAATATTACAAATGTTGCTCAGATCAAAATAGAATTTTGATAAGAAGGCTTTGTAAATCCCATTATCACATCTTTACAATTTCCTGTTATTCAACAATAATTATTTTTATCAAAACTTCAACTTCCCTAGATATATTTTGTTTTATTTTACACTTGTCGGATAAGTTTGTCTGTCACAACTGTCCATAAGGTGCACATGTCATAAATACGTACCAATACTTTTTACGTCCGTTATTTACTTGGTTAACACAATGATTGAATAGGTTTATCCACTTTGTTGAATCGTCAAGCAAGTATGTGCTATATAGCAAAGTGGTCTCAGCGTGTCCGCGCGCGGACAGTTCTATCACTACTTCTATGAGCTACCCTATAGGGACTGCGGGGTTGATCCCCTCACGTCACGCCACGCAGTTGAAAACTCCTTGTAAATAAATAGAGACCAACAAGGTGATGCTATCTGGCCGTGAAATAGCATAGAAATACACCACAATACCCTCATATTCTACCACGGAGTTAGTGATTTCCCTACGGGAATTTCCTTCGCTTCTTTTGATAGTTTTGCGATGGAAAACGAAGTAGTAGAATGTTTATACGGCTATTTATTTTCATTTTCACTGACACTTATTTTTGTGATCCCAAGTTTTACAAAACGTCATGAAAATCTACGTGTTTATTTTGAACTGCAACACTTTGCGTGCCACGACTATCACTTGAACTATTCATGTCTAGTGAGCCTATACGACGCATTTGGTATAGCTGAATATGATTGTAACGTCTCGGTTGTAGATTAGAAGAGTCAATGGAGTACATGCGACATGCCTTATAAGTAATAAATACATGTATATAAACGTGTACTATCCCAACTTCAGGAATTGATTTAGAGTAGCCAACAATTTATTTACGTGCATCGCTACGGTTGCGGCACCAAAGTAACTTCTTACATTATCGCAGACACTGAAAAGTAAATAATGCAAGACTGCGTCCACAAACGAACACTTCGATTGGGGTCGGTGTGTACTCGTAACTTTATTGTTTCAAGAAAGATTTACAGAATACACTCTAATCTTATCATATTGGTTAATCAATATTGAAGCAAATAGGCCGATGGATTCACCGAAATTGTGTCATTTAAATTAGTATATATAATAATGATATACTGTTTTAATTTAAATTTTCTAAATAATTTTACACTTCCCTGTATATACATCGGATACATAATCATTGGACTTTTTCACTGTTAGTTAACAAAATATTTATTTAAATGTGATATTTCGATTTCTTTACAGAAATCTTTATCAAACAAAATTAACAATTAAAAAACCACAACAGACAGGACAAAAACATTTCACAAATTATTATAAATATGGCTGTGCATTAGTACCAAATTATTAACAAAAAAGTTTATTATGAATAAAAATAAAAAAACAAAAAACAGAACATTAAATTGACATGTTGGACATTATTGATGTATAATAAACTTTTTTGTTAATAATTTGGTACTAATGCACAGCCATATTTATAATAATTTGTGAAATGTTTTTTGTCCTGTCTGTTGTGGTTTTTTAATTGTTAATTTTGTTTGATAAAGATTTCTGTAAAGAAATCGAAATATCACATTTAAATAAATATTTTGTTAACTAACAGTGAAAAAGTCCAATGATTTATATTTATAACGTTACTACCTGTAGTTTCATTTTTTATAACATCGGATACATGTTTTTAAATGTCAGCTATTCATTCATTATTATAAATATTTCTAGATCTAATTAGTAGAGAAAATATACTCTCATAGATTATATTCGATTTATTCAATTCGATCTTGACTTTTATTCAATACAAATTATTATTATGTTTGTAGCAAGCGCATGATAAAAATGTAGCATTGTGAAACAAAATTGTATCCACGGAGAAACGTTAACTTCTGGAACCTACTGTTACAAAATACTTCCCGTCGATTAAACTCCCAGAAAAAGTACGGGTGTTTTCAACCAATGGACATTATATTTCACTACACTATGTGTAATATAATATTATCTTTTAGGTCGAATAATGAAATATCCAGTAATAAACGCTCTAGGTGGCTGCGACAATACAGTGTAAAGATATTGTTTTGACAAGATGGTCGTTAGAAAAAAACGGGTTCTCAAAATGTGATTTTTTGCTTGTTTAAACATAGTTCAACGTATTTTGAGCTAATATATTTTTCGACGGATAAAGTCTGGTAAAAAATTCATTTTTGTAGCCTGATGTTGGCTTTCTCGTCGATGAGGGAGTCTTATTTTAACCCGGCTCGCCTCGGAACAATCTCTTAAGACGGTATTATTCGGAGGCGTCTTAGAGCATCGAAGTTACGTTGTACTTGGGACGACGGGAACACCGTGTTCACATCCCCCAAGGTGCTCGAGACGCGACGTCCAGTGGCTCTAAACAAGCCACCTTGCTACCACATGTACACTCCGCGGGGAAACTATTGACCTCGGGATCTTATCTGCCCATGCACATTCATCGTAGAGCTTTTGCACACAGTTGAAATAATATGGCATAATTTTCAAGTACACTATTAAGTAATTGGATTCAGGCCATACAATGCAAATAAAAGTATTGTTTATTTATCGAATCCCACTCAGTTTTAAGAACATAATTTTAGAATGGAGGTTGAGGACCGTTTATCTGCTCCAATACGTACCAATATGTTTCATACAAATAAGTGTTTTCCACTCAGTGGTACGCAAACCAGTATAAAAATCATTACTGTTCCAAAGTCATTCCCGATTAAACAAAATATATTGACGTTGGTGTTGAATATGTTACAGTGAATGTACACATTTTTATCGTGCACTCGTACTCTAACGCTAACGTTGTATCTCGCACGATTCCTGAAAAACAGTTAACATTTTGTTTTATACTTGTTACTTTAAACTTGTTATTGCATTTTTATTTTGTTAATAACAATATTTACCACCGCCTTGAAAGTTCACTCCATATTGAAATCCATGTTTGTACTGTTTTGTTACACAGTAATTATGATAAATAAATATATATACTTATTTAGTAGCCCAACCTATAACTGTTCTAACATATTACAAAACGCAACTCAATTAAACTCATGCAGGAATGAAAGATGTGGACACTTTTCTGTTCTATTCTGCTTATATTATTTAGCAATATCAGTGGATCATTAATTAATTTAATTTTTTAACGTGGCACTCCCCTTGAGTAGTATGGCTTTGTGAAGCTACCTTATGTTAAAGTTGTTTTGATATAATCAATTTCTCTTTCCAGGTCAACAACAAACCATTGTGAATTTGCAGCATCCAATACTACTCGGTAAGTAGTACAACTTTATTTTTAAAACAAAGCTCTGCCTTTACATTAAGGTTGCCTTAAAGACACAGAATAACAAAAATTAATTAATTTACATTTATACAAATTACGTTTAACAATAAGTAGTATTAGTTACAGATTATGAAAAAATGAAATGAAGTGAAAAATGAAGTGAGAAGTATGATTTGTGAAGTATAAAAATAACAAATACTGATTTATACTTGTTACTTCTTGCTTTGACCATATAGATGATTTCTAAAAATACTACACATTCTTGGAATAAGGATTAATTAATTTTGTCCCCATTGAATTCGATTTCAAATAATTATAACGATGCGATCTATAAATTAAGGTAATTTATAATATAAAAGAAAATCACATTCTGTCAATAGTAATAGTTCTCTTTTTCGCACGAATTTATTTATGTCCACCCCCGAATACGCAAGAAACGTTTGCCTTAGATTTCCACAACTCTCGGCTCCCTAAGATGAATCGTTACTGTCAAGTAAAACGATTTCCAGCAGGGTAGGTGATCATAATTTGTCCGTTGTCGACATTTTTTAAATTAAATTTGACAGAATAAAAATGAAAGTGACCGCCCGTCGACAGTAGTTGAGTGCATAGGGCTGTAAACTTCTCGAGTAAGCCTGGGAGAGAAAATATATAGCTCTAACTCTCACTTGATACCAAAGTACGCCATAAACTGATCTAAACGAACCAGTTATCTGGTTACCCTTTGGCGACAGTCGGCCAAGCCAGCTGAAGACAAAGTTGATATCAACATTTAAACCCAATCTAAAACGACGGTAAAATGTTGGCTTTCTGCCACCTTTGTCTTAGTAGACTCTCTTGAATAATATCCACAATGTGGGTTCATGGTTTAGTGAGAACTCTCAACTCTCTTAAAGTTTCACAAATTAAAAGTAACACACTATTCCACTCGTTTTTACTCCCTTAACCATTGGAGTTCTATACTCTACTTACAACACTACGAACACAAAGCAATTTAATGCAGTTTTTGTGCGTTTGGAAGTAAATTACAAAGCGGTTTTCAATGAGCGTCGCGACCATTTATTAGGAGACTTGTTGCTCTGACAGAAAGTCCGCTTCCACTTGCACGAACGAGTTAACGGAACTTGTTCATGTCAGCTATTTGAGCGAATAAAATATATACGATCGTATTACTGCAAGTCGAGCATTAGCGGAGTTAAACATGGAAATATCATTATAAAGAGCAATACACGATCTAGGTTTGTTGGGTAAGTACGCCTACTCTACAATAGTGCAATTGTTATTGGTTTTGGCTATGATGGAAGAAACCCTTCGATGGATTGAATTTGCTTGGAAATAAATGTCAACCATTCAAGAACATGCGCTGTGAATGAGATTGCGGTTAAAGTAATAATAATGACGAACCACATTGAGATAATTAACTTCATACATTATGCACACTGGGTTTATAAAGTATATCTTCTCATCACAGAATGATGACATATCTAATAGCTAAGTATTTAAGTGGTTGATGAATATGAATGTGTTCTATATAAACTACGCTTCTCGTTTTTATAGTCCACCATCTTATATTATTCATATCAGCGTAATGAACTGCAAATGATACTCACTTTGAACACTGTTGGGGTTACAAGAATGAACTATAAAGAACTTTAATTAAATGGCGAGCGCACGTTTAAATCCGCATTCTAACATTTCGTGTTCGTTTTTCACCAAGTTTTGTAATGAATAATAAAAACATGGATTATAATGTAATTAATATTCATAATATATTACTACTTAAAGTTGTATTCAACTGTATTTTGGTTTGGTGGAATACCGAGATTGCTTGCAAACTATATAGGAATACGTAGTGTGAATTTATCTTGTAGAAGCACTACGAAGATGTTCTGTGTCCCAACATTGCTTTAGTTGCTCTGTTTTGTAGTGTTTCTAGTTTATGCATATTTTCTTTGGTGATGGGATGCCATGCCGGCTGGCTACGTACATTAGTTACATATACAGTGCATACACTATTTTTATTTGGCGTAATTAATGAGATGAAATCAGACCTTGGAACTCTTGGGTAATTATCTGTATACTATATATTATTTGATGTTTAACCTTGGTTTTATAGTAGGCGACTATAACGCTGTTATGTTAGTACTTTAGACAGAAATTAAAAAGTGACTACACCGGGGATCGAACGGGCTTTCCGGGCCATGCTCTTACCAACTGAGCTATGCAGCCACCAATTTAATTCTTGGTCTGTTTATACATTGTTAATAACGTGTGTAGAGCAGATTGCACTGCCTATTAGACTACTTACGAAATTAACTGGAAAAATACAAACTATCTCTGTAACCCTAGAGTTGGGATATTTAATGTTTAACCTTGGTTTTATAGTAGGCGACTATGACGCTGTTATGTTAGTACTCTAGACAAAAAATTTTAAAAATTAAATAATTTTTAAAGAATTAGATTGGTGGCTGCATAGCTCAGTTGATAAGAGCATGGCCCGGAAAGCCAAGATCCCGGGCTCGATCCCCGGTGTAGTCACTTTTTTAATTTCTGTCTAAAGAACTAATATATATTATTTATTCATATATTTTATGTACTAATATTTATTTGTGGACAATGTTCCGTTATCTATATGGTTCACACATTTTTTTAAATTGCTTACGTATTTAATTTTGTTTAACATCTCACCGTGGCTTTGCGGTTATTTCGCATACAACTCTGATTTGTTTTGTTTTGATGTTTTCTCCACTATAATCATGCTCTACTTATGTCACATTCCTTTCCATGTACCATAATTAATAAATTATGTTTTTACAAAATAGGATGAGTTGAAGATCAAGCAAACCTCGACCGATAAAATTTCAGTTAATATTATTTTGTTTAAACTCCGTTTTTAGATATATAATGTTAATGTGTTTTATTCTGTGTCCATGTGGCTATTGTATTTGTACGACAGTTTCGTTGAAAAAAACTTTTCTCTATCCTTTTTGACTAGGGATTGTTATGTAAACAATATCTGTGTACATACTGATAATGTACGCTATGCAACGTTACACATTACATCATACATTTATACGAATATATTTATGAACTGATTAAGGTATATATCAGTATTTTCAAAATTACGTTTTGTTTAAAAGTTATATTCAGGTTCAAGTTTGGAAACTATCTTCATTGGAATCCGATTTCAAAACTTTCACGTTAACAACACTTTTTCAATTACTCAATATAAAAACAACATGCATGTTGTATGAGTTAGGAGCACATTTAAATGCTACTCCAGCAATAGTATTCATTCTCCTCCTAACCAAGGAAGTATATCCTATTTGAAGTTTGAAATACGGAGAAGCTATTTGTCAGATTTCTTAATTTGCGTTAGACACAAAATATGTATGAAATATAACAATAAGTATGACTACTAAATTAAATCATTAAATTTAAAAAATTACCGTCTCAATTAGAATAACGGTTACAATGTCCATGTGAATTTAAGTTAACTAAACATGATTTTTGGTCTTGTGGAAACTCCATGTCGGCGTCAAACCA
The DNA here is from genome assembly GCA_024449915.1 of Sweltsa coloradensis. Lineage (NCBI taxonomy): Eukaryota > Metazoa > Arthropoda > Insecta > Plecoptera > Chloroperlidae > Sweltsa > Sweltsa coloradensis. The sequence continues at coordinate 44,325 of JAMZAV010003395.1, forward strand.
TTTATAAGCGGTGGCACTGACAAGACTACTTCTTCACCATTACCCCCCTTGCTTTCGTGTAATTGAAACTAATTGTTTCTCTGTGTAGGTGTAGTTTAAAGAATTTAAAAGTGTAGAGCCAAAGAATTTTAACAAAATAAATTCTTGTCGGATGATCTGTGATGTTTTATCTTCATTACGTACTACATGGTTTTTGTGTCACATTAGTTCTTGTGATCCACTTGTGTATTATCCACCCCTCCCATCAACACATTCCCTGCGAAGCTGACGTGAACTAACTACAACTACTATCTACACCTTCAATTGAAAACAGTCGAGTATACAGCTGACTGGTTTAGTTCTCCACTGACACGCTAGTAACTATCCAACACCCACTAAAACACTTTTACCGTCTAACTCACCCAATTCTCCACTTAAACACACGTATATAGCATATAACCCAGAAAACACGATGACAATGTTGTGTTTTTTCTTTCTTTAAACTGACTCGTATTTGCTATGCTCTCATGTTTTTCGCGTCAGTACAATAATGCCGGCCGCGGTGCTTCAAGCGATTAGGGTGCGGGACCGAAGAGTATTGACACTTGGAAACGTGGGTTCGAGCCCCGCATAAAGCATAAGTTTTTTGGATGAGCGTAGCGAGCGTAGCGAGCGAAGCGAAGATTCCATTTCACTACACTGGAGAAAAAAATCCGGAATGTTTTTTTTTTTTTTTTTTTTTTTTTTTTCTTTCTTTCTTTCTTTCTGTATTTTTGTCTGTTTGTTAACACGATTCCGGCTAAACCGATACTCCGATTGCGATGAAATTTTATGGAGACCTTCGAAATCTCTGAACTTAGAACTGCCACGTTTTTGAGCGCAATCGGAAAATTATTTCTCATGAAATCGCCATTTTACGAATTTTTTCAATTTTTTAAATATTTCTTCGACTTATAACACCTACATGCTTCATTCGATTTTAATGATTTTTTCACAAAACCTTTATTTTATGAATTAAGATATTCGTGTGAAATTTGAGCGCAATCGAAAAATTATTCTCATGAAATCGAAATTTTACACGTTTTTTCTTTTTTTAAACAAGTCTTTGACTTATAACACTACATGCTTTATCCTATTGTAATGAATTTTTCACAGAACCTTAATTTTATGAATTAATATATTCTTGTAAAATTTGAGCGCATCGAATAATTATTTCTTATGAAAATCGCAATTTTACGATTTTTTCCTTTTAAAATTACGATTCATAAAAAAAATTAAAAATAAAGTCAATTTTTTTATTTAATTTAATTTAATTTAAAAAAATTATTCGACTTTGTAATAATTTTGTCACAGAACAACAGAAAATCCTCATAACACATGGCAGCTCAATGCACCAATTACGCTCATCCAACAACGCGCGGACTTAAGCGTTTTCCTAGTGTTATAATTGTCCTTTGCCTTATCTTTTATTCCTCTTCGTCTCGAATATTGCCATGGTAAAAAGAATCATTTAAAAAATCAATTTTTTTATTTTTTTTTTAGTTTGTATACGTATAACACGTATAAGGAGTAAAACATAAGAATAAGATAAGAAATGTGCTATTCATTAGTATACTCCTATGATAGAGCAGAAATGGATTCCTCTCTTGTAAACTTCCCATTTTCTTTCTGTATGAGATTGTTATTACTAGTTCACCCATAAATAAGCATAGCTTCAGAGTGAAACGTACCATACAATAGGGTAATTTTATGTAAAAATCCCATGCTAGTGTATAAATTGTTATTTCAAGCAAATACTCGTGGGTTTAAGAACTACTACTTGGGTTTAACTATACTAAGACATCTCAAACTTTCGTCAGCAACTGTTCAGAATGTTTTCGTTTCACTGGCATTTCATTGTTTTACGAAGATGTTAAGAATTAAATAAAAACAATCTAGGATATCAACATATTGGTTTAAGATTATAATTGAAAAGGAGGGTGTGAATATAAAGGGTATTTGTAACATGTTGGTTGTTAAAGTCTATTGTACACACATTTATATTCTAAATCATGTTGATATCGGGTCTTGATTATTGCACAGCAAGTTTTGAGCAAAGATTCTGCACCGAAAGCCATTGTTATCATACTACTATTATCGTTGTAGTGTATATTTTTGCGAACGTCCAATGACGTTTCTGTAAACATCTATCTTGAAATGTTAAATATATCATTTACTTAACGTTTTAAATAGTTTGTTTGAATATAAGAATTTGTTTTGTAGAAACGTTGTGGACCAAAGATTGGTCATGCAAATACGGATGATTATTTCCTTATAAAATATGATCGATGTGAACAAATGGGTGAAAAAGGAAGATAACGACTGTGCCATTTTTCTTACAAAATAAGTCAAATAAATTAAGGTTGTATGGCTATAAATTGGAACAAGAGGGACAATACGGGAATTTGTTTTGTAAACTATAGTAACCATTTCAAACTTAATGCACTTTTTCGGGTGCATCTTGCTTTGAATGGATCAATTTTGATTCGTAGAAATCACTTATACGACCAAAGCAAGGAATAACAAGCATTAAATAATATTTCATTTTTCACAATTTTATTGTACTTTATGCTTCACACTTCCAAAAAAAATTGAATCTTTATTTCATTCTGTGACATTTTATTCCCAAATAAAAACAAAAATGTGTCTGGACCGGCACCTCCACCATCACCCAACAATTTTTTTTCACCCAAAAAGAGGGTACCTTTTTTATTTTGACTTCGGGTCGGCTCCCAAATACCCGACACGATCCAAAATTTTTGGGAACTCGCACACTCCTCCAAAAATCTATAACAACAATAAAGGTATGAAATTAATGGTTATGAACATTGTTGCAAGATGAAGTTGCAACTTTTTTTTCTATTATTTCAGAATTTATAATAAATTGTGTTTATTATTAAAATATGAAATATATACATATTATTGCTCATATAAATGAATGTTGTAATTTCTACTCTGTACCTGAAAAATTACTAACGACAAAGGGAGAACTTAGTTTTAAAACATACAAAATTAATAAAGGTACAATATACTTATAACATAGAATATTAGACAAATCACAATTATTAAACGTTACCTGAATCTGATGGCGGCCGATGTTTAATGACCTGCAGTAGAGATTGGCTAATCCTCGGCCATTAGCCGCCTGTTAGAACACTGCTCGGACTTGCAAGTCCCGAGACTGCCTCTTACTCCCACTGAATGCCATCTGCCATAGTCCGAGTACATTCAACTGTTTCATCAACGGTTGTTGCGTCTTCATTGGATCGATATGGAAGGTTAACTGTCCACTTGTTTATTCCATGATCAACAGTTGTGAGGTGGCAATCAAAAGTTGTAGATTAAATTCCCATCACTGGCACTCACTGAAATATGTTTCAATGTGTACATCTTTGATCGATATTATATTGTATTAATGTTACACATATAATTGATATTTTTAAGTGGCTGACCGTCAAACACCAACATTGAGAAAAGAACTCGATTTGGCTATGTCTGAATCGGTTTAAAATAATACGTGTATGTAATTTAAATACCAAAACTATTCTCCACAAGCCGCTGGAGTGAGATTAATAAGGATAGTTTCCCAACGGGGCACACTTTGACGATCCATATCACCCTTAAACAATATTTTACTAAATAAATGTTGAACTGCAACGATTAAATTGATAAATTACAATGAACGTTAAAAAAAATTGGGGGTACGTAAACGTTTACCAAAGTTGACTCTCAGCTTGGACATGTTTCTCATATTAAAACTTCCTCCATTTCATGACTGAAGGTTGTACAACTGCAATTTCAGAAAAATGTAAATTAATACATCGATTACACGAAAAAAAAGCACAATTTCAAAGATATGCTCATCCCACAAATCAGCCGTTGTATGTGTGCGAAATTTTACCAGTTAGTATAAGTACCTAGCTTGAATTGATAAATAATTGTTAAATACTCGATCTAGTAAAATTAATCCAAAATTACCATAACTTACAATTTATATATTATATTTTAGGATAAGTGCGATATATTTATTCCTTTTTACATGACAACTGTCCAGAGGCTGGACACCTATTTGTTATCAGTCGACGGCGCAGACTGTGGAATGTGGCCTCTTGAGACGTGAACAAAAGGCAATTAAGACAAGTTCGTTTTCACCTTTGAGAGGACACTTCCATTGCCTACCTACCTTTCGAACAAATTGTTCTGGAAACGTTCTCAAATTCTACGTACTTGTTTTTCAAGAGAGCAATGTAAGAAGAACTCATCGAAGTGGAAACTTGATTACGAAGAACTCTTTGAAAATCTTTCATTGAACCAAGATAAGGGAATGAATTGTCGATTAGGAGGTCATTTTATCAAACGGTTTTATGGAGCCAAATTGCGCAAAGGGCTTTAACAATTTACTAAGTATACCATCTAGTCTTACCGAAAAAGAGTTACATTCGTTATATCAAATAATCCATTCACCCACGTATACGTGAAATCAGACTGAGTGCCAAATTCCAATGCAATGATAATATTTTAATGTTATATAGTTATTTAAAAAGGTTGGTCGTAAATCCTTAAGAAACGCTAATTATTTGATTTCATTTTCATATTTTTTAATTTTTATAAGGTTATTTTATTTATATTTTAAGTTAAACAGATAATATTAGGTGGTTATGGGAAAGCCCAAATCATATCAGCGTGTCTAAAACCTCAAAAAACATAATTGTTATAACAATTCGTTATAAGGTTTACTTATAAGTGCACTTTATTTATTTGATTAAGAAACAAATACTTCATAACATCCTTATTTAAACGGGTTGTATGGTTGTTTTTAGTTTTTCTTTAACGTACAGTGTTTATATATCAGACGTAATCAAATAAAATGTCATCCGTCACTAATATATAGTTCTTCAAATCAATATACAATATTATTTATTTTACCCCCAAAACAATTACGAATAGGAATTACAATACGGCTAAAATCTAGGCGCCTGTCAGGGCGCCGCAGCTAAGCCATGGTGCTCTAACACACTCAGGCACCTTGTACAGCAATCAGAGTTTGGGTGTTTTCGAGGTGTCACCCAGTCATCATCAAGCGTTATTGAACTTAATAATAACTCTCATAATCTAGGGGATTTACGTACCTGACAACACGTGTAAAATTTTATTGGGGTACGCTATTGAAAAAATTGTCTGAAACATGCTCAAAATCACTTGGTTACTACTTACAACTACTATTACTTCAGCGATTTAGCGATTCTGACCAAACTGGAGGTCTACAACGTTCATTTTACATGCGCATTAAGGTTATAGTGATGTAGTGCCTTTTGATGAAAAAGTTGAAAAAGTTAGCTGAATGGCATCAAAATAAAGGTTTTGATATAAGCCTTTTGCAGGTATACAATAATCAAGTAACCATAGAAACTTGACAATAATCACGCACAATGTGTAGAAAACAAAAAGCAAGCCTTTGGGCCACGAGATATTTTACATTCTATCGTTAATTGGTATTACCATAGCAATTAATATTTCTTTCTTAAAATTATTCTATTTGAACAAAAATATTTTTGCAATGGAACTTGAAAAAGCAATGAGATCCCACGCATACAAAAAACTTATAAAGGTACAGCAAAACTTTACATACCCAAAAGAAATGAGGTCTAAAAGAAGGGCCAAGCTCATGTAGGCCTACCCTTCTACATTTGCGCATTCTTAATTCATAAACGTAAACTGCCCTGTATACACCCTTGAAAAACTTGGAAAGTTTTATTTGCAACTATTTATACGTAATGGTTCATGCAAATTCTATTTTGCCGATTTTGAAGCATGTAGGGAAGTTATGGTTATGAAAGAATGCGCATATGTAGAAGGGTACATGAGCTTGGCTTTATTCTTTTAGATCTCATTGCTTTTGGGTGTGGAAGGTTTGGCTGTATTTTTACAAGTTTTTTGCGTGGGATATAGTTTATTACAAGAAATAATTATATGTCGAGTGGCGAAATATCTGAATATGGCCCAATAAAAAAGTATAGTTAAAACCACCAAATAATTGTTGGTTCAAACAATAAACAATAAACAATACACGGTGCAGTAACTTACTTATTAAAACTCAGTTGAAATTACAAACCCGAGTTTTGGGAACTTTCAAACTAAAGTTTTATCAGAAGCATTCTAATGTAACCCAGCACAATTTTGTGCGTCCCAACTGGCGTAGTTTGTAGGATTTTTACTGCTATTGCTCTCAGCTTGAGTGCGTAAAGAGTGTAGAACGGAGAAGGAAGTGCGGGACGTTGGAGAAGACGATTATCCAAGCCTTGTGCGAATAAAATCCAGCAGTTAACAATCAGACGTAGGTCCTACCATCGCACTAGGGCGTCGTGCCAATGGGGCGTACTAACATTAGCCCGGCGGCGTTCAGGATAACACAAACATTACATGATAGCAGGGTGACACCGTGCAGGCTGGATTACAGCAGAACACTCTCTTTGGTTTACACATGCTTTCACCGGCAGCGGCGTGCGGCGCGCGGCGACCCTAGAGAGGGGGTGAAAAACAATCGCCGCGCTTAGACTGTTCAGGAGATAAGCTACCAGCTCCTGTTCTATCGTGTGAGGCAAATTACAGTGTTACGTCATAGATTTTGCGTTGTTAAACAATAATCGGACACCACTTTACAGTGAAAAACTATTAATTTTCGTTTTAAAATCAAACTACTATACGATGTATTTTCACTATAATGTCATATTATGCTATACATTTAAATAAATAAAAACAATAATTATGTATTTTGCTACATTATGCAGTTTTATAGTGACAATTATAAGTGTATCCCAAAATGTTATGGCAACTCTTGTAAATCTGACAATATAAATTGAAATTAATGTTAATGAATATAAATCTCAACTTAAAATAAATTACGATGAACTTTCGAACAATAGTTTCTTAAGCATTGGTTACAGAATCTGACAAAGCCGTTGTTATGGGAAGTGTGATTGGTGAACGGGGCTGGTGAGTAGCCAGTTTTACAGGTGTCGAGGAATTCTTACTCTATCTACACAAAGAGTAAATCTGTGATTTACAGAGTGAATTAAAATCTTTTTGTTGTTATTACAAACCATTTTTTAACTACATATAAATGTAAACTATTTTCGCAATTCCTTTTGTTTGATACTATTTGATATTACATAAAGTTACATCCTATTACGGTAGTAAGATAATAACGTGCTTCAGTCTGAGGGAGCGGTCGCACGAGATAACATTGTTGAGTTGGCGTTGCCTCTTTACCATATTCAACCATATTTTGTTCCCATCTATCATTATTAAACGCTTTGCCAACTGCCACCTGTTGATGCCAGCTACCATTATTCAATTCTCAACTTTCTGCAAAGCATTTCTAGCATCTCAACATCCACAATTCAATCGTCGATTCAATACTTTGACATCCCATCTACCGATACCTTGTTATTTATATTTTACCATATTCAGTTACATGACACTTCCTTGTCAGTAAAATAATTTATTTCTTCTTATATCGCATAACAAAAATAGTTTTTTTTTTTATTTCTCTTGCGAAACCTGCATAGCGTGAAATGTATGCCCCTTTTCAGATATATAACAAGGTAATTTTGACTAAGGAACAATTGTGAAGGAAATGTTCCAGGGTGGTTATAGAGGATTCCATCCTTAGCATTCGTATTAACGGCCGAAGAAAACCTCGGAAAACACTGGCATGAGCCACCTCTGTAGGTATCTCATAATAATATCATTAATTTATTCTAGAAATAGAACGAAATAAATAACGGAGACTTACTAACTGATATGCAAGCTCTAGCTATTCTCTCTTTATTAAAAACCTACAGTGTTGGCTCGAGCGCTAAGCGCTCGACTCTGATTCAGGAGGTCCCGGGTCAAATCCCGTCGTGACCGAAAATACTGACTGAAGTTTTTTTTACTAGTTTTTTCTCAGTCGTCAATGGAAAAGTCCTCTTAAACAGCCCTCGGACATCCCTTTACAATTATTCTAACTCCAATAAACCTAGTTATATACACCTAAAGAGGGGCATGCATTTCAACCTGAGAAGATTTCCCACGAGACAAATTTACTTCATCGAAGAAAGACTCTAGTTTTGGAACACCTGTCATCGAGTGATAATATTATTATACCTTCCAATAGTGAACATTCATACGTTGTATTTATTGTAACATACACAAACGCACTAGGTCGAGGCATGACATTTTATAGTATGTGCCACTGAAGGTGCCACTTGACACTAGTATCAGCACCGTTGTCAACGCACTATGAAACACGAAAAAGTATGGGATATTCTTAGTGGGGTGTGGTGTGGTTATACCAATGTAAATAGAGATCCTCTAAACATTTAAAAAAGACTTTTGTTTACGTTTCTACAACACACTGCTTTACGAAAAGTTTGCTCTCTGATATCAAGAGGACTTGCTGATGGTAGCGCAAAAAAGTATAGAGCTAATTTTAAAAAAAAAAAGTTTTCCTACCTCTTAACAATTTTATTTAACAATCATTTGATTGATTTTTCCAATCGGTTGCAAATAATAACTTACACCTGACATGTCCAAGACATGATTTTTAATTCGATAAACTTAGGATGTAGAAAATTCACATAACATGACAAAATGAGTTATATTGAGAAAACAGACGAGGTATACACGTCAGTCGGGCTTGGACGATGCTTGAGAAAGGAGAAGGAGTCTCTGAAATATCACGATTAAAAGTAAGTAACCCAGGTTATAGTTCAGTTGAGAGGATTTATTGGATGAGCTTAAGGGGACCTTAGACGTGCCACGTTTTTGGGTACAATCGAAGAAATATTTCTCATGAATATCGTACTTTTACGATTTTTTTCGATTTTTAGTGCGATATTTTCGTGACATTTGGTCCGATTCTGACCAAACGGGTAGGGCTACAACGTTCATATTTCACATGGGCATTACCTTTTGAAAGAAAAAGATGAAAAAGTTAGCCAGAATCCATAGAAATAAAGGTTTTAATATGAGTTTTTTGAGGTTTATAATAACAATTAACAAGTAACAATAGAAACTTGACAACAATCACCTACAATGCATTCAAAAAGCACTTGCAAAGGAAAAGTGGTCCTACGCAAACGAAAAACTTACAAAAAAAGCTCATCCATCAACGCGGCGGGACTTTAGCGTTTTCCTAGTAATAGTTATATTCCGTTATGTACATTGTGAGCTTCGGCTCACAAACTGCCGGTAATACTGTGATTCTGCCTAGAACCTTGTGCTTGACGCATTGCCGCGCGTGCAGGCGCGTATATTGCGTATACCTCTGCCACTTGAAGATAATATGGCGCGTAACGCGATACCATGCCTAGGCCTACTCGCTGGGGAATTGCTTTGTTGTGAGAAGCTAAGTTAGCAAACGCTGATGAGATGTACTGAAGCTTGAGACCTCTTGGAAAGATTCATCAAAAATTTCAGATGTGAACCTTGGGGTTTATTGCATTTAAGGTGTACGAGCAAGCGAATTTAAGAACCTTACACGAAGAAATTGTGGTATCACAACATCAAAATTCAAGTGCCACAGCAAGAAGAAAAGCTTTCGAAATACTAAGTCTAGAAGAGTATACAAAAACGATAGATCTTGAATTCCTTTGGGGAATGCTTCATTGTGTACAATGAACTCTATCCATTTTTTTTTATAAAACAATTATGTGGGAAGCCTGCCCAGGTTGCAATATATAATGACCATCTTCCCAGGTGTCTAACTAGGCATGTTGCGGATAGGCTGTTTAAGAGGACTCAATCCCTTACATTCGCATTAACGACTGAACCTCGGAAAAACCTTCAGTCAGGATTTCCGGTCTCGACGGGATTTGTACGAAGTACGGACGAGGTGATATAATGAACTTTCATAGGCAAGAACTTCGTCCTAACCGATATGGTCCTATCAACAGGGATACTATACTTTCGAAGCTGTAGATTATGGAATGATTTACTGGTGAACGTCAGTAAAATACACACTCAAAGCCGTATCAAATCCGCTCAAATAAACTAATTTTCTGCTAATTATTATATACCCACCTTTTGCCTTTCAATTTGTCTAACTTAAAATGTCATGTTCTCTTGTTGTTTTTCATGTAATGTTAAACTTGTAACTCTGTAATCACTGTGTCAGGCTACAGAAGACCACACTTGCCCTGCATTAGCCTTCCTGCCCTATGGGCAGGTAAAATTCAATAAAATAATAACCTGACATTAATACTAACGTTCAATTAAACAAAACAAACAAGCTAAATACCATTAATTTTTGTAATCATTTCCTCACTTCCACTTACCACAAATCTATACACACACACACTTATTGTGTTTCAATTATTGTGTAAATGTACTATATATTGTATTTAATTGTTAATTGTTTTGGATTGTTATTATGTTAAGTAGGTTGCTATACACTAATATGTGAATGAGGCTATGCCCTTTTATAGTAAACTAAAACACATTAATGTGTCCAACAATAAATCAAATAAATATATACTTCAAATCCATTTACGATCAAATCCAATTCATTCGAGACTCAAACTTGTGTCTCGTCTCGTCAGACTTTTAAACATAGTTTCATTTCAAATTCATAATATTAGACCATATTAATTAAATATTTATTCTATATATTATACCTAAAATAAAAATGTATAACGGTAGTATCCACCAAGCTTTATTTAGAAATTAGTTTGAACCAGTACATTTTATATTATAAATAAAACCGAATAAAAGTTTAGGATGTTATCTTAACTCGGAAGTAGATTTTTATGACTTGGTTCCCTAAAAAAGAAGCTTAAAACCGTCGGTCAAATCGTCCTGCCGTAATAAACTAGATAGACCTCATTTGTTGCTATTCTGTTAATATTCTCGGCAAAGTTGTAAACAGGAGTTTAATTACGTGACGTTTGGCCCTTTATATTCATGTTAATGTACCACGCATGTTTGCGTCCGAAGAATGGAACCTTTGTTTCATGCAGGGCTATTTGTTATTCTTTGTTCTTCTTTCAGGCATGGCCACGTTGTTTTTGTGGACGGGTCGCAAGTGATGATCATTTATTCTAACGACGCAAGTGTATGTCCGGGAAACTTTTGTTATTGCTGTTGAGAAGAGGCCACATGTTACAGAAACAATAACATAAAACTATACAAATTTGCCTAAAGTATAAAAACTTTGTTGGGAAATATTCCTATAAAAACGTCGATCGATATGCATGCATGTGACCGGTTATTTCGGAGGCGCGCCGCGCCGTCAGAGAGGCAAAGTTCACAGCCTGGGAATTATTTGAATAGATATGAATCCCCCACGATCCCACGATGTTTCACGAAGAAAGTAAACCACTGGGTATCACGTGCCAAACTTGAGACGCGTGTCCATATAAAAGAGATATCGTTAGATCCGAGCTACATCTTGGAGACTCTTCACGAACTACAGTAAAATGTTAACTCCACTTCGGAAGAAACTCCTCTCAATGTCCACATTTCCACTCAACGATGTGGACTAGAAAAACTTGCGCTGGATATGTTCGATAAGCGATGGGAAATTGCTGTTGGTAGGTCGCACATTTTGGTTTGAAGCAAACAGAGAACTGTAATATAGACCCATGAAAAGCATTATTTTTATAGATTCCCACACAGTTTTATTCACAATAGTGTTGATAGAAAAGATAATGAAGATAATAACACTGTTGCACATGCCTAAGAAATGATGATGTACACAAAATTGTTCATTTAAAACCGTATAACGACGCAGTGAAAGGTATAACATACGAAGTTTGTATTTGTCTTTCAGAATTTCAGAGCTTAAAGTTTTGATATAGATAAGTTAAGTTCAATATTGACATAAGTTTGGAACGCCTATACTTATGGTTTCTGAACTGTTAAGTGTACCAAACATTAGTTATCTGTGCCTTTAAAAGTAAGTTTTAAACTGAAAATTATGGTCATAACATTTATATACTTACGAAAACTCGTTGTAAAGGCTTGATAACACATTAAGTCTAAATATCATCATTTCGCACTGCATATTATTAGCGTCATCTTCTCAGTATTTCTAGAAAAACATTTTCAGATATTAACTGTTATCTACTCCCTAACTCTTTACCACGACCTTAGTCCCACATAAAACCTTTAGTCATATCTCTATTTCCCCGACAATGATTTAAAAAAGGACAATAGAATCTCGTACTGCTGAGAGCACGACCGTAATTGGCTTAGTCGGAGATAAACCTTTTCGAGCGTATTTACGAGTGCTAGTTTCATAACAGAGACCCTTAACGAGTCTGCCAATTTGTCGGCGGAGACACGTTTTGTTGACTGCCAGAGAGATCTGGCGGCTGTACCACGTGGATTGCAACTTACAAGCACGTGGGCGATATGCAAATCCCCATCCATCTTGCAATGCGTATTTATATACTCGACTCGCAGTCACGATAACATGAACAAATATACTACATATCATATATAACATATATATACACCCATAACAATTCCAACAGAAACACGGACAGTTACATAATATTAAAACAAGTGAGTGAAAAATAAAAGTAAAACTTAAAATACCAATTTACACATATTCTTTCATTTCCTTTCTGAATGAACCTAATAATTGATATTTTGAATAAATCTTGCTCTCACGGAGCTTGATTGTGACTTCTTGAATACGATTCAGAAAAGTTTATTAAATACGACAATAAGGTATATTTGCAAAACATACACCTTTTCCTAGCATTGTCACTCTGGAACGTGCGCAGAAGTTGACCGTGTCTAACATGCTGTCATCTAAACAACTATGTATGATCCTGTAAAACAATACAACAATGCAATGTTTTTTTAATATCCATATTATAAAGATATTTGTATTAGAATAGGGATCACATTTTAAAGCTTAAAGTTTTTCAAGCTGGCCATCATAAAGATTTAAAAATTTACGTGTACCTAAGTAATTATGAAAACGTGTTGTCATATACAAAACATAAATATATAATAAATTCGGTGAGAAGTCGAACGTTTTATTTTGGAGCTTCATCTTCTGTTTTGGCAGTTTGTTTATATAAAAGATTTCACAATAATTCCAAGCGCGTTTTATGTTTTTAAGATATATTCGCCATTATTGCTGAGGCTAAATATTTAAACTCGTGTTTCACGTCAATCCATATACATATATTCTATAAATCAAATACTAGACAGCATCGTAAATAACATTAATTGAGCGAGCGTAGCGAGCGTCTCCACTTGACTCTTATGGCTCGAATGTCTGTTTTTTTTTGTTTGTTGTTTTTTTTCTGTTACTGCTTCGGTACAGGTCGCACCGTTTCTCTGATCGACCTGAAATTTTTCACACATGTACATACCACCTATGCGGGTTGCTGTATAGTTTTGTGGCAAAATCGTTCAAAAAGTTAAAAAGTTACATTAAAGTTAATCGAAAGTTTTTTTTAAACTAAACGGCGACAAAATCTGAGGTGGCCAAATCATTTAGAATGTCCGTCCGGTCACGAATAGGTTAATTTTATTTTGATCCGATAAGTAGTGGAGATGGAAATTACATTATAACAAAGTACCGTAACCATGGCAACGGAAAGTCGCGCAGCTTTTTTGGCTCATGATAGCGGTCGAACGGAGGCTTGGATCGAGTTGAAATTTTGACCATCTGCAAGCTTCGTTCACGATTGAATGCCATGAGTTTTGTGGCAAAATCGTTCAAAAAGTTATAAAGTTACATTAAAGTTAATTGAAAGTTTTTTAAAAACTAAACGGTGACAAAATCTGAGGTAGCCAAATCATTTAGAATGTCCGTCCGGTCACGAATATGTTAATTTTATTTTGATCCGATAAGTAGTGTAGATAGAAATTACATTTTAACAAAAGTAACGTTACCATGGCAACGAAAAGTCGCACGAGAATTCTGGTCACTATGCACTGCCACCTTGAAGTAATCAAGAGTTAAAATAGTTTTCCTAAAGAAATGATGTCAAGGTCCTTTAGGTGGCGGTGGATTTTATCCATTCTCTCCTATTTAACAAATTTTCAGCTAAATCGGTCAAGACCTTAAAGACTTATTGGTATATGTAACATTATGGGAATGTCGTACTCGGGTCGTGTTGCACGTACCGGTGCTCGCTCAACAACGCGACGGGACTTTAGCGTTTTCCTAGTAATTATTCTGTAGTTTATTTGTTGAGCGAGCGTAGCGAGCGTCTCCACTTGACTCTTTGGCTTGAATGTCTGTTCTTTTTTCTGTTACTGCTTCGATACAGGTCGCACCGTTTCTCTGATCGACCTGAAATTTTGCACACATGTACATATTACCAAGGCGGATTGCTGTATTGTTTTTTAACAAAATCCGATCGTTGGATATAAAAAAAAAAAAAAGTTCCGATCGTTATGAAATTTTGCAGGGTCAATAAGTACATCAATCTCTCCTATTTGACAAATTTTCAGCTAAATCGGTCAAGACCTTAAGTAGTATAGATAGTAATTACATTTTAACAACAGTAACGTTACCATGGCAACGAAAAGTCTCACTATGCACTGCCACCTACAAGTAATCAAAATACTATCGAAGAAGCAGTGTATTATTTGTTATCAAAGAGTTAAAATAGTTTTCCCAAAGAAATGATGTCAAGGTCCTCTAGATGGCGGTGGATTTTATCCATTCTCTCCTTTTTTACACATTTTCAGCTAAATCGGTCAAGACCTTAAAGACTTATTGGTATGTAACATTATGGGAATGTCGTACTCGGGTCGTGTTGCACGTACCGGTGCTCGCTCAACAACGCGACGGGACTTTAGCGTTTTCCTAGTAATAAAATATGGTTGTTTGTAGTTGTTGGTTGTCTACATTGTTTGCTTATTCATTGGAATTAAATCAACATTAGAGACTAAATGGAGCAATATTATCTATCGAGGCCTACCCAGGATGTGTATATGCATTATCGGCGTATGAACAAGCTATTCACGCTTTCAATATATTAAACGATTATTTGTTACTGACAATGGTGTAGACAGAAATAGTTTCGAATATAGCCTTTATGTCCAATGCGTAATTTTCAAATGAATTCATAGTGATAGATTGATGTGGATTAATTTTCTTTGGCGTGATTTGACGTGGCTCACTCTTTGATTTATACGTGCCCGATGATAATGTGCAGCATTGTTAAAATGCGACGTTTGAATGATTGTTTTTCAATACATCGCATGCGCTCTCCTACTAAAAAATCGTATTTTTATTGGTTTCGAGCCTGACTAATTTTCATTGTTTTGTCGTGCCCGCGGTATTGAAATTGATTTTTTCTCGAACGCCCTATTGTGAAAGGGTGCAGAGTAAATATGCATCATGAATAAGTGATGAATAAAAATGAATAAATCTCAGTGTAAAATGGCATATGTAAATTTTTTGAACATGAAATACTAAAACTGTCGATTAAAATCAAATGAATTAACTAGGTAGTCATGAATTTGTCGGGTATTTAACCAGCAGATTGATAACGATTAAAAATCTAAAAACTATTTGAGTCTGATTTTCACTCGTTGTCTAGACCTAAACAAAGGTTTCTTGAGAAGTTTACAATATAACCACACTTTTCATTCTGAAATACGGTTCCGCCGCGCTGTCTCCTTGTACTATGCTAGTTCCAACCATCCGACAACTGAGTGTAATTTCATGTCATTTTATGTACAGTTACTACGCGTTTTAAAAGAGAGCTGGGACGTTCCAGTTTTGACTCATTTTGTGAAATTTACATTTTAAAAAAAAAATATTAAAATCGTCCCCATGATTATTAAACCTTATCTATAACCACTGGAAAACATTTGGAAGAAAACCTTGAACATATCTTATAGCAACAAGAAACTTGTAGTTGAAAGATATAAGTATATGAAACATAACATCAATATTGGAGATAGAAACACGTGAACAATTTGTTTAGGAAAGTGTTGGTCAATTATATATGACAGTGACACACACAAAATATAACATGTGGGAACTTAAAACACAGCAAACCTTATCAAACGGTAGCGGCAGTGCACAAGTGAGCAACACATAACAGAAGGTGAGCGAGTTTTATACACCACATTTTAACGGTTTTCCCTGTTCCACGCAAAGTTTTCTTGTTTGTATACTGTTAGCCATGCAGAGTCTCGTATAGTTTCGAGTTTTAAATCTAGTCACACCCTGCTTTTATTATTGCCACCTGTGACGATAAAATCCTAAAATAAAATGTCACGCTGGAAATGATAGTATGAATGTTTTGCACGCGCTGATGCATCATTTAGCTTCCCCCGCGTTGATAGAGACACGTTTCACTCTCGAGGTTTGCGATAAGTATGAACGCGGTTTTATTATGAATAATGCCTCCTCTCGCTGACCATGACAAGATATAAAAGGTGTCACTTTTCCGCAGCGTTGACATATTTCACGCTGTTTTTACTTTTCGTTGAAGGTAAAATATTCTACGCTTACGTTTCAGCTCAACGATCTGTAAATGTTTAATCATTGCGACTAACAGAGCTGCAAAGCTCTAGGTGTAAATACATGTACATTCGTACTTATATGCACATAAATCAACCTGTTTGTCGTGAGTATTTGGGTAGTGTATTAAGCAGATTCATCTCCAATCAAATTACACAAGTAAACATTTCTTTTTTTACACCAGATCAATAGGAGAACATTAATTATTTGTGGATAAACAACATGCATTTATGTAAACTATTATTACATAACGAACTTTTCTCTATAATAACTTGCTATAGAAAGTTCTAGCTTCATCGTACACATGTACAGAATGATTACTTTCATTAGAGGTAATTTACTGAGTAATGTATGTTTGCTGTATATAAAGCATGAAGTTAAAACATGAACGACAATAGTACTTTTGCTGGCCCATCCTGATTGTACAATCACCACGCACGCCATTTGGTTTAGCATCTTATTAACATTCAGTACCTCAATCGGTAATGTTTTGCATGGATACCTACCTAAACTCAACAACGCCATCTAGAACATATGCAATCGTTTACTTTAAATAATATAAACCCAGTTGAAGATGGACGATCAGTCATCGAAATACTGTCAAATGTTTGTTTAATTTAGTGGCAAGTCCAACATATCAATAACAGTAAGGCAGGACACCACCATAACTCTTAACTTCTATGTTTATGAACGAAATCTCTTGAAAATTTGTATGATTGTTAATTATAACTCAAAACTTATTGGATGAGCGAAGCGAAGACTTCAATTTCACTGACCCCCCAAAAAATTTAGCTCGGGTGTTTTTTGTTTTTGTTTTTGTTTTTTGTTTTTTTGTTTGTTTGTATTTTTGTGTGTTTGTTCGCTCTCTACCGGGCAAACGGCATATGCGATCTTGATGAAAATTTGACAGGACCTTCGAAATCTCTGAACTTAGACTTGCCACGTTTTTGGGTACAATCGAAGAAATATTTCTCATGAATATCGTACTTTTACGATTTTTTTCGATTTTTTGTGCGATATTTTCGTGCCATTTGGGCCAATTCTGACCAAACGGGTTGGGCTACAACGTTCATATTATACATGGACATTAAGGTTATGGTGATGTAGTACCTTGTGAAAGAAAAAGTTGAAAAAGTTAGCCAGAATCTATAGAAATAAAGCTTTTAATATAAGTTTTTTGATTTTTTGTGCGATATTTTCGTGCCATTTGAACCAATTCTGACCAAACGGGTGGGGCTACAACGTTCATATTTTACATGGACATTAAGATTATGGTGATGTAGTACCTTTTGAAAGAAAAAGTTGAAAAAGTTAGCCAGAATCCATAGAAATAAAGCTTTTAATATAAGTTTTTTATGGTAAATAATACCAATTGACAAGAAACAATAGAAACGTGACAGCAATCACCTACAATGCGTAGGCAGCAAAACAAAGCACTTGCAAAAGTAAAGATATCCTACGCAAACTCAAAACTTTTAAAAAGCTCATCCATCAACGCGTCGGGACTTAAGCGTTTTCCTAGTTCAAAACAATTTTTTAAATTTTTTTACCATTGTTTTGCGGTGCTATATTATGTTTTCATTGTTCAAATAACAGTGAGTAGGACTGTTCATCGATTGTCTTCAATAATGATCCAACATTTTCAGGTGATAGCTTATTTAAAAACGGAGACATATTATAGCTTTGATTTCAAAGAGTGTTTTTTCTTTTTTTTTTGTAACGGTGCACTGCATGAGAATAAATCTTTGAATTGTCAAAACAAATGAAAACTCAGAAACATAGAAGAAAATTGTAATAATCGAATCTCAAGCTAGAAATCTAATATCAATAAAAGTATCCCTTAATTGAAGAAAACGCTCTTTGAAATCAAAGCTATATGTCTCCTCTTTAAAATAAGCTATCACCTGAAAAACTTGGATCATTATTGAAGAAAAGATGAAAAGTCCCACTCATCGGTATTTGAACTTATTGCACCGCAAAACAATAGTAAAAAAAGTTGTTTTGAATTAGCTTTGAATAAATTAACATTTACACAAATTTTCAAGAGTTTTTGTTCATAAACATAGAAGTTAAGAATATGGTGGAAAAGTTAAAAGTAATGGTGGTGTCCTGCCTCACCTGTACTAAAGTTGCATCACTATAAAAATAAATGTTTTAAACAATCCAGAAATTAAATTAAAAAATCTAATCCGACTTAGACCATATTTCTCGATTTGTTTAGTCGGGAAACACTCATTGTTCGATTCCCGGTTGGGGCGGACCTTTTTTAATTTCTGAATTGAAGTAAATAATAGACCATATGGATACAAAATCATAATGCCGTTTGAATAACATATAAACTAGAA
The DNA here is from genome assembly GCA_024449915.1 of Sweltsa coloradensis. Classification (NCBI taxonomy): domain Eukaryota; kingdom Metazoa; phylum Arthropoda; class Insecta; order Plecoptera; family Chloroperlidae; genus Sweltsa; species Sweltsa coloradensis. The sequence goes on from JAMZAV010003395.1 coordinate 63,180, forward strand.
TTGCGATGCCATGGGTAATCAATTTCTCAATTACTGTTGGTGGTTGGGATAAGGAGACCAAGAAATGTAGTAAGCAACTGCGTAAAACTGTTGACGACACCAACACATAATATTAATTTTCTTCAATTGAATTATAAGTTGTCAACGAACTTTACAGTGAGATTATTATGTACGTTTTTTTTACAGCATTGAGCAACCATGCGCTCACTATTAAGTTCACAAAGGTGACTAAGAAATTAGTTTGTCAAGTTCATATGTACGATTCTAATTACACTCATTTTATGATCGCTCACCTAATACAGATTTCATTTATAGCAATTATTGTTACATAATATATGCTTACTTTTAATGAATCATAAGTCAATGACTATTGTTTAGAATTTTGGAGGGGAGGGGGGCATTCTACACTAGGTGGATTATTGTTCAATATAACAAGCCATAATTGATTCAGATGACTGCTTTTGGCGAAAGATGTTTATCTCATGCATTTACTAGCCGGGTTATGGAGACTCGCGTGTTTTTGTCTCTACCGGAGTGAAGCTATAAGCTATTTTAATTAAAGTGTTCTATGTAATAATGAATAATTATTATAATGAAATATCACAATTAAAATTAGGGAGAAGATGTATGGTGGCAATCAATTTCAATTTCAATTTAAAAAATTCAGAACACAGTAAACACAGTATTTCTGGTATAAGCCTATTCAAATATATTCGTTATTTTTTTAGCAAACGTGTGCCTAATCTACGTTTAACAATTACATTCGATTATGCTTACGCAGGGTTTCAAAATGTACATGCAATGATTTTCCTATTATAGTGAAAGGAATTAATTAATCGAAAACGGAATTTGTGTGAACGAAACGTGTCCATTGAACAAGAGGCAAACAGATCGATGAAAGCAATTTGCGAAACAATAGATTGAATTCACTGTCTCTTGCAATCCTGGGACGTATATCTTGTTACCATGACACTATTGTAAGAGTCGCTTCTTACTTACTATAGGCTCGGTGGGTAGTGTGTTCGATTTGCTTGGAAACATAAACTAATCATAAATATATCTTATTCAATCTTGGTGATACTGATACCTCGTGTTTCTTTTTAGATCTTTTGTTTATTAACTTATTTCACGTCTATTTACAGAAACTAATGTTAAATTGAATTACTGAACTAAATAAGAAAAAGTATGTTATCATGTTGCAACTCATGTTGCACTCAAGGATAATATTACATGCATCTTTATAGCAAAATTAAAATGCTTATTGTTTATGATGTAAAATATCGTTACGTGAAAATACGTAAGAGTTAAGACGGTTGTTTGAGTTCGGGTTTGAGTTTCTTATAATCTTAACTGCACATTTAAAAAGTCGCTTAATCACATAGAACATTCTGGGTCGCTTTTCGAACTCAAATTTTTACCCCTAAAATTGAAATTTTGGGAAGTTGTTTACAAAGTATGAGTGATGCATGGCGCGATCAGGGCACAGTTCTACATTTCAGATAATTGTCCTCTACGCAAGCTTGGGAAATGACTACAAGCTACCTGTTTGGTGGCATACTTACGATCAGTAAGTACAAAAAGTAAGCACTATTAGGAAAATTGTGCTCTGATCGCACAATACACACATTGTTACCTAAGATGTTGGTGTAAACCGCCACCCAATAGGATGAACGCTAGAGCTTCCAAGTGACCCAGACTGAACCTCTTAATTCTACTTAAAAACCTGGTTTCCTCGAGCTCATCCTAGTTCACTCAACATAAATAATAAGCTTCACAATATGTGGTCAAACAAGTCAAATACACGAACTTCTTTGTAACAAACTCGCGTAACAAACACGCGATGTAACCCAATGAATCTTATGATTATAGAATACATATGCGGTAATATTGTTTAATACTGAAAGTGTTAGTACAATTTTCGCATTTCATGCTTTTAACTGGACATCTATTTGTCTTGCTGTTTGTGACTTCTTCCACCTACATTATTTATTATTGTTTTACAGTGAATGAAATGAATGAACAAAAACTACGTTTCAAAACTTTCAGGGTTTTATACTGCGTCTGTAAACCTATTTTTAAAACTGATAAATGTCTCGCTACCCGTTGATGAAATTTTTTAATTTATCAGGTTGTTTCGTAGCGGCGGTAATGATATTTTTTCTGTCGACTGTCAACTGTCGAATGTGAACCTTTCATTCTAGGTCAAATACACATTCTCAATCGTTTTCATTAATTTAATTGATATTCCTCATTTTTGTTTGTTTGGTACTTGTATTATTAAAGGCTTAGAACCTTATATGTATAATTGAAATCGAGAAAGTAAAGACACATCAATTTACAATTCACCTCGATGTACGGGCAATATTCCACTTATACTCAGATAAATAAATAAAAAATATTTCTTGAATATATTACCAAAGTTTATTCTAACCCGGCACCTCCACCAAATTGAAAGAACTTTCATTGGAATTTAAAATATTTTTGTTTATACAGATACACGTTATTGAATTAATTATTTGAGAAACTCAATGTATACCTAAATTATTGATATTTGGATAAGCGTAGCGAAGACTTTAATATTACTACTCTGATAAAAATAGCTCGTTTTTTCTGTTTGTTTGCTCTCTACCGGTCAAACGGCTGATCCGATCTTTCTGAAAATAATGTTGCATTATTTTATTTGTTATTTATTTATATATATATTTATTTATTTATTTATTATAATAATTATTACTTGTATTATTATTATTATTATTATTATTATTATTATTATTATTATTATTATTATTATTATTATTATTCACCAATATGAACATTACATAATGGATATTTAAGAACTTTCACCAGAGATGAACCACATCTCTAAGGTGAAACCCTATTACATAAAATTAAAATATACATGGCATTAACAAAATACAATACATACAAGAAAAACAGAAACAATTTTTTTTACACTAAAACTTTGCGTAGTATTGGGGCGGTTCCTAATAAGTGCTGCCCTTTTGAAGCTCTGGAGTCCCATGATTGCCAGAGATATGTTGGAGGTTCTCTTTCAAAACTTCTTCCAATTGTCCCACAAGCTCCAATAATAATGGGAACAATCTTACAACGGACATTCCACATTCGTTGAATTTCTATTTGAAGGTCTCGATATCTTGTGCGTTTTTCTGCTTCCTTTAGGACTATGTTGCGGTCTGATGGAATAGCTACATCGATGATCAAACATTTTTGAGTCGCTTTGTTTTTAACAACAATGTCTGGTTTGTTGTGAAGATTATTATTATTATTATTATTATTATTATTATTATTATTATTATTATTATTATTATTATTATTATTATTATTATTATTATTATTTATTATTATTTTATTTTCAATATGTATGGTACATTTTAACAAGATTAAACATTAAAAACTTAAAAAGATTTTTGTGTTTTCACAGCAAAAGTCCAGGAAAAGTCTAATTATACAAGTTTATGAAATTCAAAACAATTTGTATACTAAAAAAAAAAAAATTTGAAAGAAAAAGTTCTGTTGAGTAAAGAAGATTATCTTCACCGACCTGTTGGGTTTCTCAACTAAGGGGCATTCCAACACCCTCAAAATACACAAGCACTGTAGGAAAATATTGGATTTCTCAGCCAACCGATAGACCTATCACTTCTGAACAAAATGACACTCATAACTCACTTTCGCGAAAGTAGTCACTTTATCGGGTTTCTCAAATAACTGATTCAAATGGTATAAGAGATAAGTTTAGATTTATTGTTGATCTGTTCAATATTATTACTTCTGTAAGTTATGTCGACTCGAAGTACGTGCAAGGTATTGTTTGCGAGCATGGCCATAACTTTAACAAGTTTTCGTACAAACGACTAACCGTACTGTTCGACTTCGTATAACAATATAATGTAAACATGGGGGCAAACAGCAGTCTCAAAACAATGTGTACACTAGGAAACCAGAGAAACTAGATGTCCGCATGAGATGGTTCGTCGTAGCTTAAGGCGGACTGCAAAGCTATTGTGTGCACCAGTAACAATTCTTTAGTTTTAGAAAAAAATAAAAGTGAAATTCAAATTTTATCTTCAGAAATTCCATTATATTTCGATGGAAAGTAGAAAACTCGAATATCATTTTATGGCGGGAATATTCCATACATCGATCCATATTTTGATTGGTTGAATCATTGCCGCAATACAGAAATAATCAATAGAGTCGTAGTATCTATAGATTATGGGTATATATTTTGATAAGCTAGTACAAATTATTGAGAAGTGAACTCTCTGTGAACGACTCATGTTTGATTCCTTCTATGTTAATGTGTTTGACTGTCTCTATCGGCCTCGTGAGCGCCATTAATAACTACGATATCATTATTACATCGTCGTTACTCAACGTACATCTGCTGTTTGTATTTATTTACAAGGTTGCGTTGTTCTCGGTTATGTTTCAGATACAAATAATACAAAACATTTATTAATTCTAGTTATAATAATAATAGTTCCATCATGTAGTTAGTACCAAAGTTTACCGACATCAGTCCAAAAAGAGATCGCCCAGAGCTAATATGTCACAGGCAGTTCGGTTTAGTCCTTTTTCAGAGAACCACCGTTAGATTAGAATGTGCATGATATTATGTAAGAAGTTAATGCACTTTTATGTTTATTTGAGTAGAACTACGTTCACAGATAGAAAGTTAGTTGGTGTAAATATATTTTTTTCTGTCTGCAAATTATGTTTCAATAATGTGAAAGATAAAATGACAGTATTATTAGAAAGAGAATAACAGCGATTTTAAGTATTCTAAAGCTTTGATTCTTCTTAATATTTCAGGAGTTATAAAATACACGTTTTGAAAAAATATTGACGTTCACTTCTTTGTTAAATAATGAAAATAACCTAGTTTTCAGAATCAGTTCGCAAGAACAGTGGTGTGTAAGTAGGACAAGGAAATTGTTTTATGGTGGGTGGGTGAAAATCGTTGTACATTTTAGTTGGGCACGATTGTGCGTATAGTTATACAAACAAAATTACAAATTTCTTAATTCTATTTAAGTTCATAAATTTTTTTTCAGCATTTCATGTACTCTGAAATGTTCATATAAACTAGGAAGCTTAAACGCTTTTTCAGGCTCGTTGTTGGATGAGCGTAATTTTTTTTAAACGAAAAAAGCGTAAAATTGCTATTTTTGTAAGAAATAATTTCTCGATTACGCTCAAATTTCACACGAATATATTAATTCATAAAATTAAGGTTCTGTGAAAAAGTCAGTACAATCGTATAAAACATGTAGGTGTTATAAGTCGAAGAAATTTTAAAACCCCAAAAAAATCGTAAAATTGCGATTTTCATGAGAAATAATTTGTTGATTACGCTCAGATTTCACACGAATTTATTAATTCATAAATAAAGGTTCTGTGAAAAAATCATTACAGTCGGATAAAGCATGTAGGTGTAATAAGTCGAAGAATTTTTTCAAAAATCGAAAAAAATCGTAAAATTAAAAATGCGATTTTTATAAGAAATAATTTTTTGATTGCCCTCAAAAACGTGGCAGTTCTAAGTTCAAAGATTTCGAAGGCCTCCACAAAATTTCATCGCAATTGGAGTTTTGGTTTAGCTGGAATCGTGTTAACAGACACACAATAATACAAACAGAAAAAAAGAAGAAAAAAGAAAAAAAACATTCCGGATTTTTTTCTCCAGTGTAGATAAATGGAATCTTCGCTTCGCTCGCTACGCTCATCCAATTATCATAAAGCCGTGCCCAACTTTCACTGACGAGATTCAACTATGTCTTGGGACAATAATTTTTCATACAATTTACCAATTTCTGTTAAACATTACATGATATGCATTTTTGTTCAAGATATTAAAATATAGAAACCTACTGCATATTTTGAATTATGCATAGAAATGTTATTTCACTCTGGTAGTTAGAAAATAAAATTTATATTGGATATGAATATTGATCCCATTTATTAGAAACTAAATAATAAAAAGACCCGGGGTCGATACCCATCTGAGATAGATTTTGTTAATTTCTGGATTGATTTCCATTTAACCATTTAAGATAGATTAAATTCCAGTCTTTATTCATCAACATGTTAAGTCGAGTGTGGTAATTTAACAGTTTATAGTTAAATTAGCAACAAAATGGGCAAGAAAAACATAGCACTGATATTTTTCCATCTTGTTTTTGTATATTGGCAATTGTTTAAAATCATTGAGCGTGATGCACTATTTACGTCTAGAATAGGCCTACTATAGTCTAGTCTCTACTCAAGCACATGAAACAACAAATTATTACCGGTGAAATGATTTTAATTTTTAACTATGTTTAGCAAATGTGGAGCTAGTAATTTGCTGTTCAACTGTGTTAATGGCTTTCCCAGACAGAAGAGGATTAATCCATTCGCTAAGGATTAGCGTCGTAGTCGTAGGCGTAAGGGGGAATTAAGGCGGGTGATGAGAGTGAAAAGGGTGGACCCACTCAGTAGGTTTAGCATCACTAAGCCCACTCACTCTATTCATTTTCGCAATGCATTTAATAATTTCCGTCCTCTAATAATAATGCTTGTATGAAGTGTATCCTTGGGCTGCTACAAACAAATGCATCGCATCACCGTTCGTGGGAGCATAAGCAACGGATGCACTTAAACAAGAGTAGGAGGATACAGGGTAAATGCTATTTAACGCCATCGAATTGCATATATACAATCAGTAGCATAACGGGTTATCAATGAATAATAATAATTATAAATAAACTAGGCCATGAAGAAAATAGCAGAAATATCATGGGCCACGCAGTTCAAATCCCAATTGGTTTATTATTTGGATAATTCACAATCTAGACTTACATGATGATGGGGATGAGTATTTTTTAAGAGTGTACGCCTTAATTGCAAATGGTCAATGAATAATGTGTTCACAGTGCCAAGAAAACTTTACTCTGTACGGACAGGGAATCCATCAGTTCAAAAGCCTCTTTCTCTGTAAACGATGTCAGACAAGGCAAATACTTCTCAACACTCGTCCTGGTGCGGCTAGTGGTCCAGACGTAATCCCTACCAAAATACACCAGTGTGCTTCTTCACTTGCTCCATCCCTCACTGCATTATTAACTTGTCAAACGAATCCGGTGTTGATCCCGATGATTGGAAAGTAGCTAACGTTGTTCCTGTCTACAAAGCGGATAGGTCGGATGTATCTAACTACAGTCCGCCTCCTATGTGACTTACCAGTACGGTTTGCAAGGCTAGTTACTTCAGACATATATAAGACCTTAATAAGTGAACAGTCTTATACCACTTAATCAGCATAGATTTTTACCTCGTCGATCAAGCACAACTATAACTAATAAGACAGTGAAATCGACTGCATTTAGTGTTGGAATGGAGTAAGGCGTTTGACAGTCTTCCACACGAGAGACTTCTTCATAAGCTACAAAATTATAGTTTTCTAAGTGAGGTTCTTAATATGACAAAATCAATTTTTAATGGCAGTGGTGGTTAAAAGCTCACGTCTTGATACATTCATGAGGGAGAAGGTTAAACTTTTATGAGTATTACTGGATAATACAATAATTTGATTCTTGTAAGATTCGAAAATACATATTCTATGGTTTTCAATACATTTTACATTCACCTAGTTTATTATCTATAAATTAGTTCAAACTTTAAAGTAGGCCTATATAAGTTTAAAATTATTTATCAAGCTTCAAGTCTAAAAACACTTTTAGCATGATTGAGCATTAAAAAAACTTCTAAGTAATAAAGCCCATTTCTCAGTAGTGGGCCATAATAATATTGATATTTATGTTATATTAAATCGATTATTCCACACATATTGTTTCTTTTGACAGACACAGACAACCATTATGTTGTATGGTATTATTTTCTAATCACTATGTCACCTAACAATGAAGAATTTCAAGTGTGTCTATTGATACAGAAATATATTTTCTTTATTTTCATTCTTAGCGCGTAATTTCAAGCACATTATGTTATTTACACTCAACATTAACAGGTAATGTTGATGCTGCTGTTATATTCAACCTGCTAGCTTTGGTACTACCTACTGTATCTAAACATTTCCATACACTACAATAAAAATATTTTTGTTTTAGACAAAGTATAACTAAGCATAATTATTTATTGTTTACAAAACAAACTGAAGGATAACTCAAATGTTAAATGTGTTTAACAATTACAATGTACATTACGTAATTTGTGTAGCAATAAATCTTTGCTTTACTCACCCAGAGAGACGTGGGAAATTTATTTTTATTTTCTGATAGCTGCATCATGTGATTGTGATATTCTTCCCAACAGCAATTAGATTGCTTGCACAGATTTGAATTCTTGAAATTTAAGTTTTTTTACGGAGTGTGACGAAGGGTTTAAAATTAGGAGTTAATTTCAGAGTTCGTTATTAAACTAGGACAATGTAACCGGAGTATTCCACATCATACACAAAATATGCATTAAAACTC
>JAMZAV010003396.1:0-68338 GCA_024449915.1 Sweltsa coloradensis
TTATTACTGTCCATTAATTACATTTTTGGTGGCATATTTTCTGTCCATTACTCCATTACTGTCCATTTTTGGAAAATGTGCTCTGAAAGCGACAATCACACATTGATTTTAGACCACGGAACTAAAATGCCCAATATTTACATTTGTAGTATATTTTTCTCAATGATTGACTGTTTGTGAAGTGTGGATTTAAGAACTTCGATGCTGGAACCACGGCAATAAAACTTCAAAATATAAATATATTTTCTGAAAAGTCATTGGTAGCACTATACTAATTATATTGGTAGGCCTATTTTATTGACCAAGTGTTTTTTTTTCGATTGCATTAATAATGTAAATTATAATTGTCACAAAATAAAATAAATAAAATAAAATAAAATAGATTTGTTTATACATATTTTAGTGTTTCGGGGGGCAGGGCGCCCATCTTGGTAATCGGTATAATATTATGTATGAATGTAAATATCAGTCAAAAATCACTAGGGCCTTTCACAATTTTAACTGTCAGCTAATCAGTTCTATCATGTAATTTTACGTTTACATTCTTAAACGTGTTTTTGACCTCTCCCAAGACTTTCCTCTCCCCCTACACTCCTACATTGTCAATTCCTGGATACGTAACTGCTTCCAATGTTCGTTTCATGAATGGAATAATGAAAATTTTAGATACGGCATTAATTGGATGAGCGTAGCGAAGATTCCATTTCACTACACTGGAGAAAAAAATCCGGAATGTTTTCTTTCTTTTTTTGGAATTTTTGTGTGTTTGTTTACATGATGTTTACATGATACTCCAATTGCGATAAAATTTTCTGAAGACCTTCGAAATCTCTGAACCTAGAACTGCCACGTTTTTGAGCGCCAAAATAATTTCTCATGACAATCGCAATTTTACGATTTTTTCGACTTTTAAAAACTTTCTTCGACTTATAATTAACACCTACATGCTTTATCCGATTGTAATGATTTTTTCACAGAACCTTAATTTTATGAATTAATATATTCGTGTGAAATTTGAGCGCAATCGCAAAATTATTATCGCAATTTTACGATTTTATTCCTTTTCAAAAATATTCTTCGACTTATAACACCTACATGCTTTATCCATTGTAATGATTTTTTCACAGAACCTTGGGTGTATGAATTAATATAATCGTCTGAAATTTAAACGCAATAAACGATTTTTTTAAATTTTTGTTATAAAAATAGCACTTTTACGATTTTTTCATTTTTTAAATTACGATTTTCATCGTTTTTTAAATTGCTTTGACTTAGTTATGATTTTTTCACCGAACAACATAAAATCTGCATAACACATGGCAGCTCGATGCACCAATAATTACGCTCATCCAGCAACGCGCCTGAAAACGCGTTTGCGAAGCTTCCTAGTAATTAATAGTGTGAACGGCTGGGACCAACCTTAATAAATTCGTTCTTCTCTTATAACTATAGTAACAATCAGGGGAGTCGTCAATATCACATCCTTAAAAACAGCTACCCCCCCCCCCCCCCCAATGAATTGAGGCTAGATCCGCCTTTGCTTAAAACTTCAGTCTTCACCGCTCTAAATCACAATACCGACTGATATTATTACCAATATAAATATCTTCAAAGTGTATTTACAAGCCCACACTAGAATTTGAAAGGCCCTCTAAATGAAGACAGTTTTTTTACGATGTATGAAAACTAGGAAAACGCTAAAGTCCCGCCACGTTGATGGATGAGCTTTTTAAAATGTTTAGTTTGCATGGGATATCTTACGATGTATGAAAACTAGGAAGACGCTAAAGTCCCGCCACGTTGATGGATGAGCTTTTTAAAATTTTTAGTTTGCATGGGATATCTTTACTTTTGCAAGTGCTTTGTTTTGCTGCCTACGCATTGTAGGTGATTGTTGTCAAGTTTCTTTTGTTACCTGTCAATTGGTATTATTTACCGTAAAAAACTTATATTAAAAGCTTTATTTCTATGGATTCTGGCTAACTATTTCAACTTTTTCTTTCAAAAGGTACTACATCACCATAACCTTAATGTCCATGTATAATATGAACGTTGTAGCCCCACCCGTTTGGTCAGAATTGGCCCAAATGGCACGAAAATATTGCACAAAAACTCAAAAAACTTATATTAAAAGCTTTTTTTTATGGATTCTGGCTAACTTTTTCAACTTTTTCTTTCAAAGGGTACTACATCACCATAACCTTAATGTCCATGTATAATATGAACGTTGTAGCCCACTTGTTTGGTCAGAATTGGCCCAAAATGTCACGAAAATATCGCACTAAAAATCGAAAAAATCGTAAAAGTACGATATTCATGAGAAATATTTCTTCGATTGTACCCAAAAACAATACACCTCTAAGTTCAGAGATTTCGAAGGTCCTGTCAAATTTTCATCAAGATCGGATATGCCGTTTGCCTGGTAGAGAGTTAACAAACAGACAGAAAAACAAACAAAAAAAAACAAACAAACAAACAAAAAAAAAAACACCCGAGCTAAATTTTTTGGGGGTCAGTGAAATTGAAGTCTTCGCTTCGCTCATCCAAAAAATACCAAATTTATAAAAATTGCTAATTTTACTTAAAGTAATGTTTTTAATGCCAATTGAGAACTAGTTTAACAATGTTTTCTAGCGTTTTATGTGACTATATTGAAATGTTATTTTCATATAATTCATCATTTACCTTTTTAAGTGTAAGAAACACCCTACATTTAGGGTTTTGGTGGAAAGGGAAGCAATTGATGCTTTAAAATGCTGAATTTGTCTAAATAAATGCTAAATAATCTAAATTTAATTGCTACAAAAACGTTACTCTAATCATAATATGTCTTAATTTTTTAATCACGGTACTTACGGTAAGTAAAAATTATGTATGTCCCATAAACATTTGCGTACATTGCATAGTAAGGTCAACTTGAGGTTAGTCTATTTTTGTAATCACCATTACTCTACACCGAAGAACTTGCTTTGCTTCATTATGCCTAGGCTCCAGTAGGAGACCTAGCCTGGCCCTTTACATGCTGAACGTCTTTCAGAAATTAATAAAATTAATACAGTCTTGGCCCGACCACTAACCGTAATAACTTCACAAACACAATTTCGTACAAACAAGACACAGATAAATCTTGAAAAGACGGATCAAAAAGAATCAAAAACTTTTACACTAATTTTTAATTGTTGAAGTCGCGCACTCTTACCATTGAGTTTAGATATTCTAAACTCAACTGTAGTCTTGTAAGCGGGCAAGTCTCGCTAGATAGGTCGCCAAACGAGTTTCACTGTTGCCTGTTTTGACCTCTAAATACTTACGTGGACGGAGCATGCTATACTGTAACCGTGAAGTCGACTGCTAACAGCCGACCAGTGGCCGCGGCCATGGTATTTAATTATTTACGATAACATGCATGCAAATAAATTGCCAACATGCCAGCAAGGAAGCAACGAACAAATCGACTTCTCAATGATGCTGGAAATCTTTTCAAAGATCAGTAAAGGTTTTGTTTATATAGTTTATTCATTCTAAATTATTATTTCAAATATGGCGAGCGGCCGGCTTCAATCCTCAACATGTGGCAGGTATCCATGCTCGATCCACGTCGTATTTAGAGATCACTGCAGGACTGGGTCAGCTAGGCTCCTGTAGGGCGCTAGCTCAGAGCGTCCGCGAGTGCCGAATGGATGGTGAATGTCAATGTCAAGGTCGTCTCGATCTATTCCTAGCGGAGCTCTTGCGAAGCGGCCATAGGCACGGACTATAATATTCCATTCAGTGGGATATAGAACACTTTCACTTACACTATTAGGGTGAAGTCATTCCAAAATATGGATTTCAATTCAGGAAATTCCCATCAAAACGATTATCTTACGATTTTCCAAATTAACCTGCGCGTTCACATTGATTTAAACGTTGATACCCAGTACGAAAACTTGCGTTAAAAAATTGGTACACTTGGAATAAATTCCTAAAGTTCACAAAAATTGAGTAAATTATGGAGGTTTCACATTTAAAAAAATTAAAAATCAATGATTTAATTTATGAAATCGCGTACTGGATCTCATAGCTTGATTCTTTACAAGGCCGCTTCGCGAACGCTTTTTCTAGTCGCGTTGATGGATGAGCTTTTTTGTAAGTTTTTAGTATGCGTGGGATCTCTTTACTTTTTCAAGTTCCAATGCAAAATCAATTTGGTTAAATTAGGATATTTGTTAAAAAGTAGTATTAATTGCTATGGTTATTAATAGAATGTAAAATATCTGGAGGCCCGAAGATTTGCTTTTTGAACGCATTGTAGGGGATTGTTGTCAAGTTTCTATAGTTACTTGTTAATTTTTTGGATTATTTGGATTAAAGACGCGTCAACCGTCAGGACATAATGCACCACTCTAGCCTAGGGGATATGGGGAGGAGGGGCCCATGCTGTCAGAACCAGCCACGGGTAAACGGAGGAAGGGGGCTTTCTCACGTCGCGGTTGTCATTGTCTTTGTCATCGTTCGTGGTGTCATTCATTTGTCGTAATCATCGTCGGGGGGTCGTCAAGGAAGGGAGCAACCGACGACGATTGCCAGAACTCGCCTCTAGTTTCGACTCCCCTCTTTTTAGCTGATGTTTGCAAGGTGGACTTTTTCTCTTTTGATTCTTTTACGATTAGCAGAGCCATGCTCTGCACCAATTTTATTATACACCTCAAAAACTCATATCAAAACCGATATTTCTATGGATTCTGGATACATTTTTCAACTTTTTCTTTCAAAAGGCAATACATCACAATTACCTTATGTCCATGTGAAATATGATCGTTGTAGCTGCACCCTTTTGGTCAGAAACGGCCCAAATATCACGAAAATATCGCATTAAAAATCGAAAAAAATCGTAAAAGTAGGATATATATGAGAAATATTTCTTCTGTTATACCCAAAAACGTGGCTGGTCTAAGTTCAGAGATTTCGAAGGTCCCCTCCAAATTTCATCAAAATCGCATAATATGCCGTTTACCCGGTTGGGCGCGAACAAACAGACAGAAAAACAAACAAAACAAACAAACAACAAAACACCGTAGCTATTTTTTTTTATGGGGGGGGGGGGTCAGTAAAATAATTGAAGTCTTCGCTTCGCTCATCCAATTAATGTTCTTGTGAAATATGATAACGATGTTATTAACAGTTAACCCAGAAAAACTATGTATGAACAATTTTTTTATTTTATTATTTTTTTAATATTTGTATTTATTTGTGTACAACAATTGACATGTAATATTAAAAATAAATGTGAGAGTGACAGATAGAGCATCTTTTATATTATATTATTATAAATAAGTTAGCTAAAATCAGTGCAATCTAACGAGTTCGTTGTGATGGTTGTAGGGTTGTGACAATCAAAACAAGACTTACGTAAGCTGTAGTTGCCGGCCAGCTGATCAGTCAGGTAGAGACGAAGACTCCTAAATTATTCCAGTTCCAAATCAAATCCATAAAAACATAATTGGATGAGCGAAGCGAAGACTTCAATTTCACTGACCCCCAAAAAATTTAGCTCGGGTGTTTTTTTTTTTTTTTTTTTTTTTTTTTTTGTTAACTCTCTACCAGGCAAACGGCATATCCGATCTTGATGAAAATTTAACAGGACCTTTGAAATCTCTGAACTTAGAGGTGTATTGTTTTTGGGTACAATCGAAGAAATATTTCTCATGAATATCGTACTTTTACGATTTTTTTCGATTTTTAGTGCGATATTTTTGTGACATTTGGGCCAATTCTGACCAAACGGGTGGGGCTACAACGTTCATATTTTACATGGATATTAAGGTTTTGGTGATGTAGTACCTTTTGAAAGATAAAGTTGGAAAAGTAAGCCAGAATCCATAGAAATAAAGGTGTTAATATCAGTTTTTTGATTTTTTGTGCGATGATTTCGAGCCAGTTGGGCCAATTCTGACCAAACTGGTGGGGCTACAACGTTCATATTATACATGGACATTAAGGTTATGGTGATGTAGTACCTTTTAAAAGAAAAAGTTTAAATAGTTGGCCAGAATCTATAGAAATAAAGCTTTTAATATAAGTTTTTTACGGTAAATAATACCAAATGACAGGTAACAAAAGAAACTTGACAACAATCAGCTACAATGCGTAGGCAGCAAAACAAAGAACTTGCAAAAGTAAAGATATCCCATGCAAACTAAAATTTTTAAAAAGCTCATCCATCAACGCGGCGGGACTTTACGTTTTCCTAGTTAGTGTAAACAGGAAAATGTTGAACCGCAACCGCAAAAACAGAGGATGTTCGTAGTACTCTGACGTATTATTTGAATGTTAAAAACTGACTGGCGACTGTTGAACTGACTGTTATGATCACATTAATAAATGATTTTATGCAAGTTTTATGAAGGAATTGTAAAATTAGCAAATTCAAGTTTTTAAGTTTGATTTGAATATCAAACAAATGACACGAAAATACAAGTACACCACTGATATGTTTTCCGAAGGGCTGGTAGACCTACGCCACTGCAGCTTTTAGGAAGTATTTTAGGAAGTGCCCATCTAGGCCTGCACCAATTCGAGCATAGGACAAGTCAAACAAATTGTATAAAGGTTTTTTTACATTTCACCCCAACCTCGAACTATGGGATGTGTGTGGTTTTTTGATGGGCGCACATTTTTTAATTGCGTTGCTCTCAAACAATCCGAAATTCCTTTTCGCGTTTGCATAGCCCGTCGTACAGATTTATGGTCTATTATGGTCATAAAGGGCCAAACGTAATGACAGTTTGGAATTCAGAATCCGCCGAGCAAAAAACGGGACAATTATCAGCCTTTGTTTCTGGTATGTAGTACAAGATTTATGTATTATGAAGAATCCTCTCGGATGCTATGCTCTCAACTCATTGAACAGGAAAACTAATAACGTTTTCAAGCGAATTGCTCTGTGAAATGTGGTCTGTGAAATATTCAGAGTTGGAATAATCCCGCCACGTTCGAACGACTCGTCAATACAAATATCACGCTATATGTTTCCTTCGTGTGGGGTGATGTGTTAAATGTGGGTATGCAATTTAAATGTTTACCCTTTGTAAACAAGCGACTTAATCTTGTGTGGGACGGGATGGAATGGAAATCATCCATTGTTTGTTGATAATTCAAAAAAATATGAAAATTTTGCTGCCATTTGTTTACTTTGGAAATTATTGATTTTTGGAGATGTGACTACACACATAACAAAAACTTGTAGAAATACAGCCAAACCTTACACACTCAAAAGGAATGAGATCTAAAAAAAGGGCCAAGCTCATCTACCCTTCCACATTTGCGCATTCTTAATTCAATAACGCACAGTGTCCCATAACAGCATCCTCGAAAAGCTTGGCAAAATAGAATTTGCGATTATTAATTTAACGTAGTTCTTTTTTTGTAATTAATTTAAACGTAAACATGCAAATTCTATTTTGCCAAGCTTTTCGAGGATGCTGTTATGGGACACTGTACGTTTTTGAATTAAGAATGCGCAAATGTGGAAGGGTAGATGAGCTTGGCCCTTTTTTAGATCTCATTCCTTTTGAGTGTGTAAGGTTTGGCTGTATTTCTACAAGTTTTTGTTATGTGTGTGATCTTATTACTTTTTCAAGTTCCATTACAAAATTATTTGTTAAAATATAATATTTTTATCAAAGTTGATTTAATTTTTATGGTATTAGCAATAACAATAGGATGTAAAATATCTAGGCCCGGATTCATGTACATCCTGGGTATAGGTGGTATAACCATGGTATAACGACGGTATAAGGACTGGTTAAGTCTAGGCAACTCACATCCTATTAAAACTTTCCATGTAACAACAAACGCACAACTAATGTAATTTTACACCTATTTCACTGCACCCACACGAGGGAAGCGATATATCTAGACGGCCTTGACCCACAGCCATGTAAATCATCAGATAATCAGAAGAATATTGAAAATTTTCACCATCTTTTGTTTTACATTTTTATTAAAAGTGACAGGAGATTGCGTGAGTTGATTAAAAGTAAAGAAGAAGCTTATTATTGCCGTAAATTTTGGAATAGCCTAGGACTATCATACCATTGTTTATCTGCATTAGGCTTGTAGTAATCAAAACTAGTTATTTGTGCGGGAAGTGTCAAAACAAGGTTGTGCTGGCCTAGGGTTGGCTAAGAAAGGCCTAGGGCTTGTCAAACATGTAATGTAAGTATTTATTTATCTAGTCCTATAGCCTAATGGAACTTTAGACCTACACTGTTGTATTATAAATAATTTTCTACATCTGGGCCTAGGCCAGGGACGGTTTCTGATTTGTTTTATGAGAGTATAATGACACCTTTTCTCGTTCCACACAAAGAAGAAAAATTTTAAATGTCCGCCATTTGTTTACGTATCGCACTTTCCCGCCTAACTCTGCTTATACCGTCAACAAGTGTCAAGTAACTATGGTTACTTGTTGATTATATGCCAAGTGTTTAAGGCTTATTTTAAAACCTTTATTTGGAAGCCTTCCAACAAACTTTTTCAACTTTTTTTTTCAAAAGAGTCTATCATTCTATAACCTTAATGTCCATGTAAAATATGAACATTGTAGCCCCACCCGTCTGGTCAGAATCGCGGGCCGACGTATTAGATGTTAGCAGTAGTAGGCAGTAGTAGGCAGTAGCAGTAGCTAACATCCTTAAAGTGATTTTGAGCATGTTTCAAGCCATTTTTTCACCAAGAAGGAATAATCGTACCCCAATAAAATTTGGCATGTGTTGTCAGGTACCTAAATCCCCTCGATTGTGATAGTTTTCAAGTTCACATCACGTTACATGACGGCTGGGTAACACCTCGAAATCACCCCAACTCTGCTTGGTGTATAAGGTGCTTGAGTGTGTAGCGCACCGCGGCTTGGCTGCGGCGCCCTAACGGGCACCTAGATTGGTGAGTAGCAGGGATGAAGTAGGAAAAGGTATATACATGTTTGGCTAAAACGTAGGTGGACGTTAGCTGGAGTTTACCTTTTTTTGTCGTTGCGTACCTGCTTCCAATGCAGAATGTCCAGGGTTCGATCCCCGCTAAAGTCAGAAATTTTTAACTTCTGATTTGGACTTAACTCCATCAGTTCTTGTGTTAGGAATTTGTAAACGGTGACTTTGGAGCCGTCCTAGCAACGAGGCACATAATAAATCTAAAATTGTTCTGAATCGGCCTTGTTGATTCTGGCGTTCATCCGCGTGTGTTCGCACTGTCCATACCACTGATTGCTTTTATAATATCGATCTTTGGTTGGTTATCGTTCACTCGTCGATTGCGTCGGGGCCTGCAGGGTTGGCTTGGTCACTTTGGTTTACTGCCCCCACTGAAATCAGTTTGTGATTGAGTGGGTAGACTCTAAATACGGATTAATAAATTTATTTACTTATTAATGTACTTTTTATGACTCCAATTTAACACTTTTATGATATAGTAGATGTAGGTGCTCTGATTTCATATAATTACAATTCAAAAAATAAATTTTGTGTGATTAGTAGCGAGCAGTATTCCTGCTTCCAGTTCAGAAGGTATACAGGGTTCGAATCCCACTTCAGACTAAAGATTTTTAACGTCTGATATACGGACTAAAATTAATCATGTCTTGGCTTAGACTTTAGAGCAGTTCTATAGTAACGGGGTACATACAAAATTATAAGGTTATTCCGAATTAGCCTTATCGACTCTGGCGCCGCTTACGGGTAGAATCGTGTCCAGCTTGATTGATCGATATTTCCTGCCTAAATATGCCGGTCTCTAGTTGATCATTGTTCGCTCGTCGATGGTGTCTGCGTCTCTGCGCTGACAGGGTTGGCTTGGTCTGCTTTAAATTAAAAGTAACCCAGTGAAAATCAGATGTGACTGAGTGGATACACTCTAAATGAACACAAATTTATATATTTTAATTATTTATTTCCGAATTTAAATAAACATTTAAAAAAATTACGGAAAAAGAAAGCCATAATTTGTTTAAGCACGACAGAAAACTCTTAAAACTTTAAAGACTTTACACTTTCGTAGCGCGGCACCGAATGCGAACCTCAGTTTGATCTTATTGTTTTCGCCTTCTGAACTTGAGAAACAACTTTGTTCACTGGTGAGCTTCGTTATGCATGCGTGCGTACTGCGTATATTCTCTAAAACAAACTTTGGTTCAAGTTGGTACAGCCTTCACCAAGTTACAGTAATTCAATTAATTCCAAGCCAGAGATTAACCGACATGAAATTGAAACCGTGAAAAACAGGCCGTAACACCCGGTAGCTGTAATGTTACCCCTTATAACTTGGGTTGCAGTTCGTCGACAATATACCAAGACAAACGTAATGCAGTTAATTTCATCGTTAAAGTCGAGTTGAAACTTGGAGTTTCCTTGTAAATTGCCTCCTTTGTAAACACTAAGTAGCAACGTTATGTTATTTCGGCTGGGTCCTGTCGAGAATAATTGAAATTATCAGTAGAAATTGTTGCTGGAGAAAGTGATGGTTAAAACCCATGAGTAAAAGTTATTACTAAGTTGTGAAACCGTCACGAAGCGCTTATCTCGGGAATAGATTATAATAAAACATAATATAAAGTATACTACAAAAGCGCTTATCTCGAGAATACATAACATGTAAAATATACTATAGAAAGTATAACTTATGGATGCATAATAATGGGATAATATTCTATTTTCACACTAAACACACTTTACTTAGGGTACACAGTAGGATCACGCGCGGATGATTCCTGCGTAGGTTCATCTGACCTCAGCAACAGTGGAACATTTAGGATACAAAGTACAGACAGGAGGCTTCAGCTAGGTGCTAGGGCATAACACGTGATAGGGGAGAGGGAAGGGAAATACGTCACAGGCACAGGGGTATAAAGAGCTGGGAAGGTCCTAGCTCGGGGCATTCTGAAGACAGAGATACAGGGGACTGAATTAGTTCAGAGCAGTGTGTCTGCTCCTAACTCACAGCCTATCTTTACTGGTGGGTCTTAGTGTTGCACTGTGGTTGCACCTAAGCCCGAATGCATAGTCAATAATAAGCTGGTTATCGACGTCCGCTCTCCGACCTAATAGGGTAAGTACAGTGCTATTGTAGTATTTTACCATGTTTTGCCACATGCTACAATAAATCAGATGTTTAATATTATGTGATTATTTGGCCCAACTTCAATCCTCCTCGGGTCACGATGTGGCCCAAGAACCCTTAGTACGCGCCCCGCCTTTAATTCCGCTCTTCTAGTAAACTGAGGCAATATTTAGGGGAAACTTAAGTCATGTTAACGGTTCCGAGTTACCATCCTGAACTCGGTGGTGGCAGTGATACCTCTTTCATCCACCTCATGACATTTGGTGCCTTGCGGTGGGATGTTCCTTTCAATTTGTGAATTGTTAAAATCAAATCGATGGTTATTGGTTAAGTGAGGCGATTCTAGTTGGACCAAGTATATATTTTTTTAAACTTACGATATTATATTGTAGGATGTGCATGCTGGGAGTAGGTAACATTTTGTGGTTTTAATAAACAGCACGTTTCAAAGCTAGAGATATTTAATGATATTTAATAGCGTGTAAAAAGTTTTGTAGGCGGTAGAGACGTGGACCTACGTCGGGACTTTGCTACCGGTGGCAAGTAGACATTGAGGTGATCGACACCTCACTGTCGGAAATGTCGGTCACATCAGGCAATGCTGGCGTCGGTACCGGTAATAATTCCGGACTTGAAGAGGCTGAGGACGCCGTGACGCGTCCCGCAGCAGGTGGAAATCTGGAAAATGCGGAAATCACTCGAATTAGCGACTTAAATCATATACAGCTAATACCAGAATTTTCAGGGGCAAAGGATGGCATTAAAATCCATGGTTTTTTCCATAGAATTGATCAGTTGTCATTAATGGGATCATGGACACCGGTACAACAGGCAGTAATCACGAAACTAAAGTTACAAGGTGATGCTCGTGAATATGTCCTCAATAACCAGGAGTTAGTGAATGCGTCCTATGACGAGCTAAAACGTCATATGATCCAATGGTTTAAAGTAGACGAGTCCCATAACTTGTTGGTTCAGAAATTTAATATGTGCGTATTGAAACCTCAGGAGAGCATCAGGCAGTACGCCACCCGTTTGTTTATAGCAGGGAATAAGACGATGATAAGAGCGGAAAATGACGTGGAACTTAGGCTTAGAAAGAAGCTGTTAGACGAGGGTATGTTAAGTCAATTTGTGAAAGGCCTTTCGGGCAATGTAAAACGGTTTGTACTAAGTAGCAATCCTAGAACATACCAGGATGCACTTGCCGTTGCAATTCGAGAGGAGATGGTTGAGTTAACTATGGATAGTAATAAGCCAGCGTTAGTATGTGCTGTTACCACCCCCGCAGAGCACAATAACAAACAAACAAAATCAAGTACGCCCACGTTACACAACAGACGACACAAACAGTACCCCAGCGACAGGAACATACTAGTAGTGCAGTTTCACCGCAGAGTGCTAGGGATATTGCATGTTTTCGATGTGGTGGCCGTGGACATTACGCAAACAACTGTGCAACACCGAGAGATTATGTACCTCAGGATGCACGGGTTAATGTGCCCCCTCAAGGAGCGGCCACACAGCCTCGTACACAACAAACACGACCGACATGTACGTACTGTAACAAATTTGGACATGAGCAACAAAATTGTTGGGTAGAAATCAGCTCTCAATACCGACCGAGACCCAATAGCACTTACGGAAATGCTAACAATAGTCAGGGCCCCAGACAACAACGTTATCCCAGAGAAAATTACTCACAGCAGAACAGACCAGAACGAAATGTACAGGCTCAGGTAAATCAGAACAGAACCCCATTCCCTCCAAACCAGCGTTTAAACTAGCAAGACCACTTCCGATAGCCCCGCAAGAAGTGGTAAAAATTAAGCAAGTCAATATCACTACTTCAATCAATACTGTGTATTCAGGTGTAGACAAAACACTAGTTCAGGTTGGGATTATTACGCCAAATAAGGGAGAGATTACAACTCTGTGTCTATTGGACTCCGGAGCAGATGTTTCTATGCTAAGTGAAACACTAGCTACACAAGGAGGTATTCCGGTTAATAACACACCATAATACTAGGAAAACGCTTAAGTCCCGCCGCGTTGTTGGATGAGCGTAATTGGTGAATTGAGCTGCCATGTGTTTTGCGGATTTTCTGTTGTTCTGTGAAAAAATCAGAACATTGTTGAAATTTTTTTAAAATTAAATCAAATTAAATAAAAAATTACTTTTTTTTTTTAATTAATCGTAATTTTAAAAGGAAAAAATCATAATATTGAAATTTTCATAGAAAATTATTCGATACGCAAAATTTACACGAATATATTAATTTCTTAAAATTAAGGTTCTGTGAAAAAATCCCTTAAATCGGATAAAGCATGTAAGAGTAATAAGTCGAAAAAATTTTTAAAAATCGAAAAAAATCGTAAAATTGCGATTTTCATGAGAAATAATTTTTCGATTGCGCTCAAAAACGTGGCAGTTCTTAGTTCAGAGATTCGAAGGCCTCCATAAAATTTCATCGCAATCGGAGTATCGGTTTAGCCGGAATCGTGTTAACAGACAGACAAAAATACAGAAAGAAAGAAAGAAAGAAAAAAAAAATATTCCGGATTTTTTTCTCCAGTGTAGTGAAATGGAATCTTCGCTTCGCTCGCTTCGCTCGCTACGCTCGCTACGCTCATCCAATAAAATAATAACACCGCCACTGGACACGCTCTGCCAGCTGTAGGTGAAGCAGAAGTCACATTGCGTTTAGGGAATTGTGAATATGTGTACCCAGCTTTTGTAATATTCAAAAAGGAAATGCATTTTCCATTTGGGGGCATAATTGGATCAGATTTTTTGCATTTTTTTAAATTTGACTTGGTTTATAGTCGTAATCAATTGATTCAAGGGGCTAATGTTATTGAGTTTCATAATACATTCGACGACGGGAGACTGCCGACGGAAGTCAACACTGTGACTCAGGTAGGGTCACTCCCGTGTAATAGCTCAGAGGCCGTGGGTTCGAACCCCATGAGCAGTGGTTAATTTGTAAGGGAAAAGGTGGGTACACGCTGAAAAACCGGGAGAATTATTTTCAGGGGACCAGCACGGGGGTTTGGGGGGCTTGCCCTCCAACTACAGCTCCGCAGGCGAAAATTTTGAAAATCGGGTTTTTAGAGTGTGTTTGGTGCGTTCTAGAAAAAATAAGTGG
This sequence comes from Sweltsa coloradensis, assembly GCA_024449915.1. NCBI lineage: Eukaryota > Metazoa > Arthropoda > Insecta > Plecoptera > Chloroperlidae > Sweltsa > Sweltsa coloradensis. Next base: position 14,244 of record JAMZAV010003396.1, read on the forward strand.
GCTGAATGCAATACCAAATTAAAGGCTTTTTTGTACAGTAATAACTATAAAACTTTAAAAAAGTATTGAAGTAGTGACGAGATTCCATGTCACAACCATTGAATATGCATATCATTACGTTCGTGATCACGTCCAACAATAAAGGGAAATTGTCGAAATTGTTGGTCATTACTCTTCAAAAGTGAGGGCTGAGTGTACTAAGTTTATTTACAGTTATAAATGTATTCAAGTTAATTTGAAATATGAGCATGTGGGTGTAAAATAATTTTTATGAATAATTTTCGTTTTTTATATAAATTAGCCAAAATGTGAGTAATGCGTACCTAATAATTCATGGAAAAAGGTGGGTATACTGCGTATACCCACAAAAATAGGTAGGTATACTGCGTGTACCCGCGCTCCATTACAAATTATTAAGCACTGCCCATGAGCATTCGCGGGTTACAACTAAAATTGCAGGCTAGTGATCAGTATGTTTGTCAAATAACGGCGGACTGTGAAAATTTAAATAGGCAGATTACTCAGTTGTGCGGTAAAAACTAAACATTGGAGCACTGCATTGAGACTTTGAGAGTAGAATTAAAAGAGTTGCAACTAGTTAACATGAAGCTATATACTGACAACGAGAACTTGCTCAAAAACAACAATAAACTACTGGAAAGTAACAATAGAGTAAATACAGATATTGATAAATTGCATAAAGATAACTTTGAGCTTCGCGCGAATAGTGACACATCAAAATATGTCACTATTACATCATTACATGCCAATAATTGGACAGCTTCAACACGAGGTAACTAATTTACATGAAAAATTAGAGCATATGTACCAGGCGCATAATGCATTTAATGCGGCGCAGGAAAATATGAAAATTGAGTTTCAACAGTTACATAGTGATAAGGTGATGTTATCGAGTATAGTGGACAAACTTACAAGCGACAATTCTACTGTACATCATTGCTGTTTTCTGTGCCATTAGCAATTCTTATCACAATATCATATCAATTATTGCTTTATATCCAATTTTTCTTTATTCTATATGAATTCTTAATCTAGTAGGGCATATTTTGCATCTACTCTACTTTACCATAAACACTAATCAATCAATCAATCATCATATATATATATAAATATCAATATATACTAGACACATTCTACTGTACATCATTGCTGTTTTCTGTGCCATCAGCAATTCTTATCACAATATCACATCAAAAATTGCTTTATATCCAACTTTTCTTTATTATATATGAGTTCTTAATCTATAGTAGCGCATGCTATTGTTTTGCATCTACTCTACTTTAACATAAACACTGTGTTTATCATTATTAATCAATTAATGAATCAACATATTTTTCAATATTATCAATCATCATACATATCAATATCAATATCCATATCAATTATCAATTATGCTTTATATCCAACTATTCTTACTTCTAACACTGTGTATATCATTATAATTACTATCACTTTTATTATTAATTATTAATTATAGACTATTCACTTTCTCTGCAAAGAGTTATACTTGTACACTGTACTAGTCTAAGTGAATAAAAATATCTATAATATCTATCTATCATGCGTAATGCGGAAATTGAGACATTAGTTGATGTAAATGTGAAATTGTTAGAAGATAGGGACTGCTAACTTGAGGAGCAATTGCGTGACAACAACATTTGCAACCTACAAACAGGGGCGTCTAACTATGTTGAATCAGTGGGCAACAAGCAGATAGTGGGAGATAAGGATAATCGGACCCTGGACAGCGTTGAGTCACAAGGGAGTGCACAAGCACATCTCTCTGCTGGTCAGAAGATGTGTACCCAAGGACACAGCGGCGATAGGGAATGTTTACCATTGCAGTGTACACCAAGCAAGGAGACATGTTTGTATGGCTTGGACGCGAGTCATAACAATGGTTGTGTAGATATGACTAGGAAAACGCTTAAGTCCCGCCGCGTTGTTGGATGAGCGTAATTGGTGCATTGAGCTGCCATGTGTTACGCAGATTTTCTGTTGTTCTGTGAAAAAATTATTACTTAGTTGAAGATTTTTTTAATTAAATTAAATAAAATAAAAAATTAACTTAATTTTTTTAATAAATCGTAATTAAAAAAAAAAAAAAAATCGTAAAATTGCAATTTTCATAAGAAATAATTATTCGATTGCGCTCAAATTTAACACGAATATCTTAATTCATAAAATTAAGGTTCTGTGAAAAAATCATTACAATCGGATAAAGCGTGTAGGTGTTATAAGTCGAAGAAATTTTTAAAAAATCGAAAAAAATCGTAAAATTGCGTTTTTTATAAGAAAAAATTTCCCGATTGCGCTCAAAAACGTGGCAGTTCTAAGTTCAGAGATTTCGAAGGCCTCCATAAAATTTCATCGCAATCAGAGTATCGGTTTAGCCGGAATCGTGTTAACAAAACACACAAAAATACAAAAAAAAAAAAAAGAAAAAAAAACATTCCGGATTTTTTTCTCCAGTGTAGTGAAATGGAATCTTCGCTTCGCTCGCTACGCTCGCTACGCTCATCCATAACGAAGAATGAAGTTTCCCTAGAATTAGAACGAAAACAGGTGACTGTAATAAATATAAATAAATGTAAACAAGGAAACGCGGCTATAGTAAGCGAGAAAATAAATACGATGTAACTACAACAAACACAAAAGGTTTGAATACAATATAGACGGAGAGCCAGTGACAGTTTCTATTGCCTCATAAGGTACATATGTTTGGACCATTGGAGTAGAAGCGGAAATTCAAGTCATTTTCAAAAATGCGCGTCTTACGAGTCAACGTGGGGGCGTTAACCCGTCAGACGCCCCCAAAGTGGTCCCCAAAAAGGGTCAAATCTGCCCCTATTAAGTATACATGATTAAAACATACGAAACATCATAAAACTAGGAAAACGCTTAAGTCCCGCCGCGTTGTTGGATGAGCGTAATTGGTTGCATTGAGCTGCCATGTGTTATGGGGAAATTTCTGTGTTCTGTGACAAAATTATTACAAAGTCGAATAATTTTTTTAAAATTTAAAATTTAAAATTTAAATAAAAAAATTGACTTTATTTTTAATTTTTTTATGAATCGTAATTTTAAAAAAGGAAAAAATCGTAAAATTGCGATTTTCATAAGAAATAATTATTCGATTGCGCTCAAATTTTACAAGAATATATTAATTCAAAAAATTTAAAGGTTCGGGTGAAAAATTCATTACAATAGGATAAAGCATGTAGGTGTTATAAGTCAAAGACTTGTTTAAAAAAAGAAAAAACGTGTAAAATTCGATTTTCATGAGAAAAAATTTTTCGATTGCGCTCAAATTTCACACGAATATCTTAATTCAAAAAATAAAGGTTTTGTGAAAAAATCAAATTTAAAAACGAATGAACATGTAGGTGTTAAAGTCGAAGAAATATTTTAAAAATTGAAAAAATTCGTAAAATGGCGATTTTTCATGAGAAATAATTTTCCGATTGCGCTCAAAAACGTGGCAGTTCTAAGTTCAGAGATTTCGAAGGTCTCCATAAAATTTCATCGCAATCGGAGTATCGGTTTAGCCGGAATCGTGTTAACAAACAGACAAAAATACAGAAAGAAAGAAAGAAAAAAAAAAAAAAAAAAAAAAAACATTCCGGATTTTTTTTCTCCATGTAGTGAAATGGAATCCCTTTGCTTCGCTCGCTACGCTCGCTACGCTCATCCAATAAGTTAGCCCAAAAAAAAATATCACTCGTACAAGAAACTGCGTGGGCCGTTGACCCGTCAGACGCCCCAAAGTGGGCCCCCAAAAAAGTCAACTCTGCCTTATAAGATATACTGATTCAAACACATGTTTTTTTTATAGTGAAAATACCAGAAACGAATATCACTCGTCCGACGGGGTACGTTGGGCCGTTGACCCCACAGACGCCCCAAAGTGGGCCCCCCAAAAAAGTCAAATCTGCCTCAAAAGGTATACATGATTTAAACTACGTCATGTTGTATAAAAAGTTACCAAGAAAACGAATATCATTCGCCAGACGAGCTGCGTTGGGGCTTTGGGCCCGTTAGGTAAACTCCAAAGTGAAGCCAAAAAAAGACAAATCATGCCTCATAAGGATGAATGATCAAAACTACGTCCATTGTATAGTAAAAAGTTCCCAGAAAAACGAATATCATCGTCAGACGAGCTGCGTTAGGCTTTGACACGTAGAATAACCCCAAAGTGGGCCCCCAAAATGTCAAATCTGCCCGTAGTTAACATAATTCAAACATAGGCTAACGTCATTTTATAGAGCCAGTTACCAGGAAAAGATATTCATCGTCAGACGATCTGCGTGCGACTGACCCGTCCAGAAGGCCCTGAATTGGCCTCAAAATTGATATACAAATACGGCATTTTTATAGAAAAATTTACTCGGAAAAGATATCACTGTCAGACTGGCTGTGGTTATGCCCTTACCCGCACTTCCCCCATCCCTCCCCCCCAAACCAAAAAAAATGTAAAAAATATGTTTTGTCTCGAATACTTACGAAATTATGTTGGATTAATCGGATTCGTGGCGATAATATGTATAGTTCCCCATTTGATGGGTTTATGCATATTTTGGTCATTGAGACCTGACAAACTACCCCCTTTATCTATTTGGGATAAGATCGATGAAATAAACAGGAAGACATGTTATACTTCGTCTATGGTCAAATTATTAAATAATAAAGGTGTAGTATAGTATGTTAGGGTGTAAAGAGTGTTGTAATTTTATTTTTAACCAAATTTTTTGAAGAGTTGTGTTTAATTTACTACTTGTTGCATGATACTATGACGTTCTGACTTTTAAATCACAGATTAACTTAAACTTTAAATTGTCTAACGATTAAAAGATAATCATGACAATCATTTACTTTTATGAAATAAGTCAATAGAGATCAGTCATCATAAGTGACGTAAGTAATTCTCATCATATGAAACCTATTAAGCAATAATCTTTAATATGTGTTGAACATGCAAATAGTTTATCAGTTACAAACAATCGAGGGTTAGAATATATAAATTGGTAAGTCATAATTAAACTAAAACATCAAAACTTTCCATATAGTCGTTATCACAGTATGTTTCGAACTTTTTATCATAGTAATCTATTCAGAAGTAATCAAATCATCATATCATAAGTAAAGAATTTGTAATGTGTTAAATCATGCAGTGTTATAAAGTTACAAACCACCAACTGGAGATTAGGATATATAAATTGGTTGGTATAATTAACTTCAAATATCAAACTTGTCACCACATTCGTAATCACTCGTAGGTTGTACGCTGAACATTTTATTAGTAATAACCATCATCATCATATCATAACATACGTAATAATCTTTTACATGACGTTGGAAAAAGCAAAACTTTAATTAAAGACAATGAGGATTAGAATAAATAAAGTGTGAAAAAATTACAACTGTAATCTCATCGTCACCATGTACGCTGCTCCAAAACATCTATGTCAACACATCCTCATCCGAAATTCTCTCCTTTTAAATAGCATTGCATAATATCATCATAGTGAGGAAGGGGACAGATTCATAGAGGAACATCTTGAGTCTGTATTTAACATCTTATATATTATATACATAATGGCATTTTTCTTTATAAAATTCGTCTATGGACCAATTACAGCTCATGTCGCCTACAATAAAACAAGTTTAAATATTACGTATATGACATTATATATATAATATATATATAGATAAATTCGGCTAAATAAATACCAAAAATGATGAAATAATGATGAGAATATTCTTTTTCATGGTCACTTTTGCTAAGAATGCGAATGTTAAGGACGTGTCAACCGTTAGGTCATAAATACACCACTCTAAACCTAGGGGGGGGGGGAGGGGCCCATGATGGTCAGAACAGCCACGGTAAGGGAGAAAGGGGTCTCTCCGTCGCGAATCGTCCTCGTTTGTCATCGTTCATTATGTCATTGTCATCGTTCGTCGGAGAACTAGTCAGGGAAGGGGCAAGGTCCCGACCGACGATTCGCCAGAGTCGTCTCTAGATTAGCGGGAGTAATATCTCACCCATCTTACTAATGATGTTTGCGAGGTGGACTATCTCTTGAATCGCTTTACGCATTAGCAGAGCCATGCTTGTGTGCGGTGTCAAGCTCGAGAAAACCAGGCTGTGACGCAGAGGCAGAGGTAAAGTTGGACTCTGGATCACTTGGAAGCCTATCGGGGTCCTATCGGGTTGTACTTTGCAACAAAATGTTAAGTAAAAAGTGTAATGAGGGGGTATTAGAAACATTTTCAAATAGTGCTCACTTTCGTATTAAATGACCGTTAAATGACAGCACGTGAATTGAGAAAATTACGATTTGTGTAGGAGATAATTATTGAAATCTCAAAAATGTGCTGTGATAGCGAATACGCCATCCTTTCGGAGCAACTTCCCAAAATTAAGATTGTGTGGCTGAAAATGAGAGGTAAAAGCCGTACGTTCGTATGTGAAATTAGAGGAGTTGATGATGAAAGCATGCTTTAAAGGTGGAATGGACAGTGTAAAAAAGTGGACGAGCTGGACAACAGGATAAGGCAGAAGGGAGACATGGGGGGGGACCATTGGAGGTAACCTAACGGGTCAAAGCCCCAACGCAAGACGCAAAACATATGAAAAGGGATATTCGATTTCTTGGTAACTGACTCTATAAAAAGACGTATGTTTGAATTATGTTTACCCTATGGGGACAAAATCAACCTTTTTGAGGGCCCCTTCGGGGGTTACTTAACGGGTCAAAGACCCAACGCAGCTCGTCTGACGAGTAATATTCGTTTTCCTGGTAATTTTTAAAACAACATGACGTATGTTTAAATCATGTATACCTATTGAGGGCAGATTTGACTTTTTTGGGGGGGGCCACTTTGGGGGCGTCTGTGGGGTCAACGGCCCAATGCAGCCCGTCTGACGAGTTATATTCGTTTTTCTGGTAATTTTCACTATAAAATGACGTATGTTTGAATCACGTTTACCTCATGAGGGCAGAGTTGACTTTTTTTGGGGCCCACTTTGGGGGCATCTAACGGGTCAACAGCCCAACGCAGCTTTTTGTACAAGTGATATTCTTTTTGGGCTAACTTATTTTATAAAGTTTCGTATGTTTTAATCATGTATACTTAATAGGGGCAGATTTGACCCTTTTTGGGGCCCACTTTGGGGGCGTCTGACGGGTAAACGCCCCCGCTTTGACTCGTAAGACGCTCATTTTTGAAAATGACTTGAATTTCCGCTTCTACTCCAATGGTCCAAACATATGTACCTTATGAGGAGAGGCATGAAAATTTAGCGTTTAGGTTATTGATGCTAAATCAGTGAGTATAAATTCTTAAAAATGCTACAAAATGCTAAATTTACTGAAAATAAGGTTTACCTTTACCAATTGAGAATTGGTTTAGCATGTATTCTAACGTTTAAAGTGACTACATTGAATTGAAATGTTCCTATAAAGCATTATTTGAATTCATTCCCCATTAAAAATACAAGAAACTCCCCACGTTTGGGGTTTTGGTGGAAAGAAGAAAATTAATGCTACAAAATGCTTAATTTGGAAAAATTAATGCTAAATATTCAGAATATAAATGCTATTTTTTTATAGCTCTACTTATGAGGCAATAGAAACTGTCACTGGCTCTCGGTCTAATAGGTGTTGATGCTAGGGCTAATGTAGGCTCCACTGCTACACTTGAATGGTCGACATTTTCAAGCCCAGCATCATAGTAGATCGCCGGACATAACAGCCCCATAAATACATAAAAATTAATAAAATAAAATAACATACATAAATGAATTCAGTATACAATTACGTCTATAATACGATACAATAAAGAATATCTTTTAATCTACCATTGATTTGCATAACATTATGTTCTTGCAAAAGTAAATAATTTAATGGTCACTATTACGAGTATATTGCGAATAGTCTACCCGAAACACAGGTAGAGCTATAATTAGACGCAAATGCTTGGTTATTTTTATAACAAAATATGCCAATATTATTCAGAATTTTGAAAGTTGAAGGCAAATTAAAGAAGTGCCAATAGAGACGATAACTAAGGCCTATAGGATGGCTATATCAGAAATTAGTTATAATATGTATAGAAAGACAGATACTTATATTTTTTATGTTTCAGGAATTAAGTTATGGAACGTATGGCAGTCAAAGCGCGCGGACATACGCGGCGCGGAGGGTCGGAAAAGAATGAGGTGTTACAGGTGCCTAACAAAGGGGCACAGGGCGGATTCCTGTCCCAAGCCAGCGCACCACCAGGGGGATGAAGTGGAGGAAAGGAGAAGGGATGGCCCACCAACAGCACGACCAATACAACTCCAACTGGTCACAGACAAAATAGGAGAAACACAACAGGCGGCAAGAGAACGCGTGCTGAAGCTGGTGAACCGTACATGGAGAATACAAGCCTTCATGGGACCACCTGGGTCCTTCCTTCAGGACCTACCACCGAGGTACCAGAGGCTACGCACATACGCCATTATAGAGTCGAAAAAATACAGTGAAAAATACGGAATGTCTATCAATCAGAAACTGTGTAATTTCATGGGACAAAAGTGTAGGGCGGTAGTGAAACTTACATATATTGTTGCGCGTAGGCACGGGTAGCGGCCACAAACCGCGGGACGATCTTCATGGACGTCATCAATGTCCTCAAAGTGGTTTTGGAAATGACAGGTGCGAAGTCGGGCGCACCACACATCCATCAGCCCGAAGCACTCACCACAAGGGATATCGCGCACGATTTTACTTGCAGTGAGTGCACACAACACAAGGCACCGGGACTCTACCCGTTCTCGCTCTATCTAAACAACTGGCCTTCGGCCATGTGCACGGCGTCGCGGCCACCCTCGGCACGCACCGCCTCGGCGCGGGCGTAAACACGCTCAAAATCCCACGCGAGGACGGTGGTGTCACACAAGGTGCGCACCGAATGACAGGACTCGTTCGGGAAGTGTGCATCGGCGTCACACCGATTCTGGTACAAATGCCACTCATGACCGAACAAGCGTGAAGTATTGACACTCCTAAGGCGATAACTGGGAATTTCATTTCATCTAGTTTGCCGGGCAATGAGGAGATTAACAGGGTCAAAGTCCCACATAAGTGTGAGCAAGTTGTACTGAAGGAGTGCCTTATTGCAGCAGGGTTCGATTTTGTTAGCCCGAGATTTCGGCTACGTTCATAAAGGTGCAACTTTTTTTTCTTTTGACCCACCCTTTAGGAAGGGTGAGCCAAAAATTTTCTAAGGGCGAGGGTGATGTCACGAAGCGCTTATCTCGGGAATATATTATAATAAAACACATAAAGTATACCACAGAAGCGCATATTTCAAGAATACATTATAAAAAACATGTAAAATATACTATAGAAAGTATAACTTATGGATGCATAATAGTGGGATAATATTCTATTTTCACACTAAACACACTTTACTTGGGGTACACAGTAGGATCACGCGCGGATGATTCCTGCGTAGGTTCATCTGACCTCAGCAACAGTGGAACATTTAGGATACAAAGTACAGACAGGAGGCTTCAGCTAGGTGCTAGGGCATAACACGTGATAGGGGAGAGGGAAGGGAAATACGTCACAGGCAACGAGGGTATAAAGGAGCAGGGAAGGTCCTAGCTCGGGGCATTCTGAAGACAGAGATACAGGGGACTGAATTAGTTCAGAGCAGTGTGTCTGCTCCTAACTCACAGCCTAGCCCCTGGGTCTTAGTGTTGCACTGTGGTTGCACCTAAACCCGAATGCATAGTCAATAATAAGCTGGTTATCGACGTCCGCTCTCCGACCTGATAGGGTAAGTACAGTGCTATTGTAGTATTTTACCATGTTTTGCCACATGCTACAATAAATCAGATGTTTATTATTATGTGATTATTTGGTCCGATTTCAATCCTCCTCGGGTCACGATGTGGCCCAAGAACCCTTAGTACGCGCTCCGCCTTTAATTCTGCTCTCCTAGTAAACTGACAATATTTAGGGGAACTTAAGTCATGCTAACGGTTCCGAGCTACCATCCTGAACTCGGTGGTGGCAGTGATACCTCTTTCATCCACCTCATGACAAAACACATTACTATAAGAAAACGCTTAAGTCCCGCCGCGTTGTTGGATGAGCGTAATTGGTGCATTGAGCTACCATGTGTTGTGTGGATTTTCTGTTGTTCTGTGAAAAAATCATTACTAAGTTGAAGATTTTTTTTTAAATTAATTTAAATTAAATAAAAAAATAAACTTTAATCTTTAATTTTTTTAAATAATCGTAATTTTATAAAAGACAAAAATCGTAAATTTTCGATTTTCATAGAAATAATTATTCGATTGTACTCAAATTTCACACGAATATATTAATTCATAAAATTAAGGTTCTGTGAAAAAATCATTACAATCGGATAAAGCATGTAGGTGTTATAAGTCAAAGAATTGTTTTAAAAAAGAAAAAAAAAACGTAAAATTTCGATTTTCATAAGAAATAATTTTTCGATTGCGCTCAAATTTCACACGAATATCTTAAATTATAAAATTATGGTCCTGTGAAAAAATCATTAAAATCGGATAAAGCATGTAGGTGTTATAAGTGGAAGAAATTTATAAAAAATCGTAAAATTGCGATTTTTATGGGAAATAATTTTTCGATTGTGCTCAAAAACGTATCAGTTCTAAGTTCAAAGATTTTGAAGGCCTCCATAAAATTTCATCGCAATCGGAGAATCGGTTTAGCCGGAATCGTGCTAACAAACAGACAAAAATACAAAAAAAAAAAGAAAAAAAAAGAAAAAAAAAACATTCCGGATTTTTTTCTCCAGTGTAGTGAAATGGAATCTTCGCTTCGCTCGCTACGCTCGCTACGCTCATCCAAAAAAGTAACTTAGAAAGCATTTCAACAATAAACAAGACAAATAAATAAGCACGTTATCTTGGCATGTGTATTTTTAAATCACAACATAATTTTGGTTCACTCATGCTTTAACTTCAACCATGTTTCAACTATAAGTTTATAGGCTTCTTGCAAGACCGACTGACGTAACGTCGTACGTCGTCATTATTGGTTCAACATGCCCGAGAGACTATGCACGAATACAAGTGGGAGGAGGTGAAATGCATTATGCGTGAAGAAGATATGTGGAAAAGAAATATAAAAGAGGCAGCAGTGATGCGATGTGTGAAGGAACCTAAAGTCAGGCAAGTTTTGAACTAAGCGCCATTTGGAATTCGACCATCGAGAAGGACGTCGGTAGGTCGATCGTAGAAGCTCGACTCATGGCAGAGATAAGGAAGCAGTCCGGTGAGGGAACCAGTCGGCATCAACCTGATGATGGGTGAGGAAGTTTCACCCGAAAATTCGTTTTTTAAGAAAATAGTGGCCTCGGTCATAAGTTTTTAATTTACGTTTTAACTTCTTATTGTTTCTGTTTGTGCATTCCCATGCTGCACAAGCTAAAACCATATTAAAACATCCAGAAAAATATTTTATCGCACCCAAAACATAATATGCAAAATTGAAACGCCAAATCGCATCTTGAATAGGTTATATTGACGCTTCAATTTGCTTCGCTAGCGTCTGAACGAACGTATTTGAGACTGGGGATCTAGCCTACTAGATTTTAAATATCATTGTATGGGCCCCTCAGTTGGTTAAGTTGGTTAAGTTTACTAGGAGGATAGTTTGAAGGAATTTGGGTGATGCTCAATATCGATTTGTTTGTTTCGTTTATATGGGCCTGAATGGAATGGAATAAATTAATAGAAAATTGCAAAAAAATTTATAGTGCACCTACAAAAACGGGATCAAGATACATCTTTGATCTTTGCCAATAATATAAATAAACCTCCTTGCTCCCTGTTTGTTAAAAATACTTTAGGCTGGAGCAATTTATTTACGAATAATTATCTCCGTGTGGTGAAGTTGATGTACGGCGGGCTGCCTGCGCGTCACATTGCAGGCTTACTGTACGGTGCTGCGACCTAGCGGCGATTACTAGAACAGCTGTCGAGACGCGTTCAGACGCGTAACTAACCAAGCGGCTGCGCGCAATATTGTACTAATACAAAAGTGGCAATATGTCGGTAAAAAATAAATAAAAACAGAATCACTATCAACTAGGAAGCTTCGCAAACGCTTTTTCAGGCGCGTTGTTGGATGAGCGTAATTTTTTGAAACGAAAAAAGCGTAAAATTGCGATTTTCATGAGAAATAATTTTTCGATTACGCTCAAATTTCACACGAATATATTAATTCATAAAATTAAGGTTCTGTAAAAATCATTACAATCGGATAAAGCATGTCGGTGTTAAGTCGAAGAAATTTAAAAATCGAAAATAAAATGAAAAATTGAGATTATCATTAAAAATAATTTTTTGATCACGCTCAAATTTCACACCAATATATAAACTCATAAAATAAAGGTTCTGTATAAAAATCATTACAATCGGATAAAGCATGTAGGCGTTATAAGTCGAATAATTTTTTTTAAATCGAAAAAAACATGGCAGTTCTAGTTCAGAGATTTCGATGGTCTATACAAAATTTCATCGCAATTGGAGTATCGCTTTAGCCAAAATCGTGTAAACAAACATACAAAAATACAAAAAAAAGAAAATAAACAACAACATTCCGGATTTTTCTCTCCAGATGAAGTGAAATGGAATCTTCGCTGCGCTCGCTACGCTCATCCAATTAATGCTAACTTCGTTCAACTTGTCACACTCGTAAAGAACTAGTTCTAGGAAAAAGTTATTTTTTATATGAACTATTGAAAGAACTTAATACGAACTTAGGCCTAGTTCGTATTATTTTAGATATTCTAAACTTGAATTAACACAACACAAACATGAACTTTCTGAAAGTTCAATAGCGTTAATATTTGAAAGTAAACTTTGCTTTTAAAAGACTCATTTTAAAAAAAAACATCTCAAACATTTCAGTCAAACTATCCTTTCCTGTTGCATGCAAATGGAAAAATATTATCGTTCGCATTATGTAATTTCTTATTGTCTGTATGTAGGTTAAAACATTCAATCATATTCAATCATATTTAATTCAATCATATTATTATTATTTACGTTTTATTAGTTAATATAAACTTACAAAAGTGTAAATTTGTTTCTTTTAATAAAGAGTAACATGAATGATGATGATTATGTCCTGATTTTTTAGTCCACGACTTTACTTGCAACATGCACAATAATAGTTTTATTTATTTAGGCTCCAAAAGTGAAGACATACAGTACAACATCTAATTGATTTTAAAATGTAATCTATCTCTATATAATTTTAATGATCAAGCACTAATTGTTATTAGGACTTATCTAGAAAATATAATTCAGTAATTGATATTACTTGAAAATGTCACTATAGTGACATTTAATTATTTGTGCCAAAAGAGGTTCAAAACTACCATAAAGAATAACGATTTGTATTAAAATACTTGGTCAACTAGCTAATCAAGGTTGGTGACTGGTGAGGTAACATCAAAAATGTATTACGTTTTTTTGTGTTTTTACACTCGCTCTTGACCCGGCACCTCCACCATTTGTGCAAATAGGGTCGACTTTTCTATAGGCTACCCGGCACCTACACCAAAATCATTATTTTTTTCAATACTCGACTCAACTCGAAATTTCGGGTACTCGTTCACCCCTATATTGTGTCAACAGTTGAAAGATTAATGCCTTAAACGAAATTTTTTATTTTTGGGAAATCAACTATTTTTAAAGCTATTTGTATGGGAAATTACAGGGCTGTCTGGAAGACAGAACCGGCAGTCCGAGAGTGTTTTGGACAGCCTGGGACCGTAAATTTCGTGCCCTATCTGTATCTAGATGATTGTAAAGGATGATTATGTTATTTTTACCTATATAATATTTTTGGTTATCTGGCACAACACTGACCACAGACTATTTTAAGCCTTTCTTGCTATTACGTTTGTGTATAAATCAGGTGCATCTTCAGGCTACACTGATAGGTATTATCTAAATATGCCTGATAGTATGTTGGTCTGTCTCTCACAGGCAAAGCATACCGGGTAACCTGTCGTGAGCACATTTTTCCTTTATCCCACACCCCTGAAATCCAACACGGGGGGTAGGGCGAGCGGGAGTGGACATTAAGCCGGGATTTATAGGGAATTAATTTTGTCAGATATGACGGGTGAAGGGAGGCCACAATTAGGCGGTGTCGCCCCTCGTTTTACCAGGGCGGGGATATAAATGGTCGATTTCCTGCGGGGTAAAAACTACAGAGTTCTTGTGACTTGTTCGACGTGAGTGTAGTTTTGTCTAACATGATTATACGACTTTAATTTTGCTTTTAGAAAAAAAAAGAATATAATATCTGAACTTAACTAAATTATGTTATCTAGGTCATTCAGTGTTAACACTTATGGGATGGATTAATTAAAGTCACCAGACGCCAGTAATCCAAATTGACAAGACAGAAGAGGGGTTTGGTTTATCCAAATTGTGTCTTTAAAGGCAATTATAATCTCAGAAGAACTATATACACAAACAGCTCTTAGACTTATCGTTTGAGGGTTCTAAAACATCGACCAACTATGCCAATCAACGTATGGTTAAAAGTGACACGAATGTGGAAACCTCTTGCAATGTTTCTATATCTATGTTTACTTATAAGTAACAGTGAAAGCTACTCCACCTTCTCAACTTAGTTGTTACAAAGGGTCTTAGATAAATCATGACAGCAGATTCCAGCAGCATGAAAGAGCCATTATTTCCCGCAAGCAATATCCAGTAACAGTGTGACCCTAGGTATATAGGCAACCCGCAGTGTTCTATCGGGTTACCAGTAATTTATAGCAGCTAATATAGAACTTGCATGGCACTCAGAGTAATAAATATGTCCGGAAAATATAATTGAATCGTTTTTCACGATCATTAATTCGTCCCTTACGAGGTATCAGTGCCAAGGAGGTAATAAAGGGTGCCAACCAGAGGCAAAGAGGGCGATGTGAGTTGTTAGGGGTTAGAGGGGGGAACAGTTTGACAAACGAGTACGAGTGAAAAAGAAAAGTGCGTACAAGTCTTAATGAACGGTTTATTTTTGCATTAATTGATATATGCAATGACCTTGGCTTTATAAAAGTAACTATGACACTGTTGTGATAGTATTTTATTCATAAATTTAAAAGTGCATCCATCCCGGTTTGAACCCGGGTCCTGCCTAAAAAGATGCTCTGACTAACTAAGCTATGAAGACAACTAATTAACTTTGTATTTATTAGTTTCTTAACACATTGTTTATAACACACGCGTGGAGAGCAGGGTGTTATTTATTACTAATATGTTATATTTTATTACTGATATGTAAAATGTATTCATGTAAATAATCGTGCAAATGGTTAATATTAATGCTATTCTATTGCACTATTCTGTGAAGAATGAACAACCTTGATGAAAGAGGCAGAACGTTGTTTTAAAAAAATAACAAAGTTATACTGGACGTAATATCGACAATTCAGAATGATGTTGTGCATGACCGAGTACGGCTAGAGGAAAAAAATAGTGGACTGTATTTTTTTAGGGTGAACAATGAATAACATGCCGATACTTACTTGTATTTAGCTGCAAAAGTGATGAGATTACAAAGCGAAACGTGACTTGTTATGTCGGCACATACGTCAGATGGAAATAGAAAGAAAAAAGCCATGGGTAGGAAAGAAGAAGAATAGAAAATTCAGAGTTAACAAAGATAAAACCATCGAACAAGATAAAGATGACGCTGCTGGAGTCTAACCCTCAGTGTAGCTGTTGTCCTGGCGTAGAACTTGCCACTGGGCCAAAAGAAGAAATGCCGTTTCTTATTCTTCATCCCCGCATTTAACACTAGGATTCTACAAACCTTACTTCGAAAACTGTATGTTGTCGATAAGACGTCAATTTTGTTTCCAAACTAAATACATACTAAAACAATGAAATTATGAGATTGTAAATATTTGTAAATAAATGTCAAGTGTGTACACTTTTCCATGAATGTTGTGTATTTTCTAATTTTAAAATACAGGTTTTAGGATATATATTTGCAATTAAATGTAATGACCAGTGTTATGCACTGAATAACTCTTTCATTTCTTCGTATTCTGAATCTATTTCCTGTGGAGAAATCATCTGATCCTGATTGTAGTCCAAGTGTTCCAAGGCCCTCTTCACGTGGTCGTCTGGGAGTCCCGTACTGACCATATGGAGCTTTGCTTCCTCCAGACTCATCCTGCCATCCCCGTCTGTGTCAGCTGCACGAATGACGTCACGCGCGTCCTCGGAGCGCATGCGCAGAACTCTTCTCTGCAGTCTTATGATGAGCTCGGAGCCCTGACACGAGCCACGGCGACACCCACCATCACAGTTACAGCCGAATATATTACAGTCGCCGTTACCGCAGTATGTGTTTCCGTCTGAACAATCGCCGCATACGTTCCGTCTTCTCCATTGGCCAGTCAGAGGATCGGTCACTCTAAACATGTGTTTCTTGCAGCACTCAGCTTCCACTAACGAGAAAGAAGAAAATAAACTTTACAGAAACTTCCAGAATATAGCAAATAAGTTTAATATTTATAAAATATTATGCAGCGTAGGGGTATTATTTAATTAAAGGGGCAATTAACTCAAAAAAAAATTTTTACCACATGATCTATAGCACAATACTACACTAAAATGACAGTTTAAAAAATTATATCTTGTAACTGTGATTCAACACGAATTTTTCAATTTTTTTGATCCAGAAATTTGCGAAAATTGGTGTTTTGGGAAATTTCTTAAATCGGCTTTAATCTGCTTCTTTTTTGGTCCACATAGGTACTAGAGCATCATACCAATCTAAAATGCCCATTTTTTACATCGTGTCTTGAAACTGTGCCCAAATATACCCTAAAACACGCTAAAATATGCATTCCAAAATCACACCCCATCTTGGTAATCAGCATATTTTGACCGAACTACTTGCCCAAATTACAAAACAAAATATAGAGAATTTACAGAAAAGGCTGTAGAGTACGTCAATAATGGGCAATATTTTTTGGATCAAAATCCTCCAAGGTCACGGGGAATAAAGATCGTCCCCATGTTATTTCTTATGGGAGATTTTTGCCGATGGGACCTAGCTCGAAAAATGTGATGTTTGGCAATTTTTTGGGAGGTCATGGTGGCCCCAAAAATTTTTCTGTTAATTGCTAAATTCATTACTAGTTAGCCTGAAAGAAATATATTTTTTAAATTTAGCGGTTAAATACCCCTGTAAAGGAACGTAGTATTTCTCGTCAGCCATCTTGATGACGTCATCTAGTTCCTTTTCCATATCGTTAACTTTCGGTAAAGTAGTTTTTCCTTCACCCTTGACGTACATTCTTTCAATGTGAATCATCAAAGGTCATCTTGCCACTACCCCTTAAATTTCATTGAGAGACTTTAAAGATGGTGACACGTTTCCACTCTTTATTCATTGATAATTACGAAACTATTGAATTATATAAAAATAAAAAAAGAAGGTATATTTTCAGTATCATGATTTTTTTAATCAAGCTATCCCTGTTTGCTGGAAAGCAAAGATTCCGAAATCAAAGCGTTGAAGAATGGCGAAAATAATGGAATGAAGGTAATTCCTGCCACTGCCCTGTATTGTTGAGCCAGTTTCTACAACCGGGTTTACCACACACACAATCCTGTCAAGAATAACCCTAGGCCGCTACCCGAGTATTTTTAAACATGTGTTGCACCAACATGGTCGGCTATGTGTGCTTCTAGATCTAGGTACTATAAGAGAACACTCGTCAACCGTCACAAAATGTTTATTGCCTGTAAATATTTTAGCCCGGACAGAATATTGAGTACAAAACGTTGCTTACAGAAAAGATCTGATTGCCAAACGAATAGAGACACGAGATTCAAGCAAACTCTGAATTTTAAAGGATCTTTGCTCAATTTACAGTACTCTTATAAATAGATGTTTCTTGCGAATTTTCATAAAATTTTAAAATGCATTTGTGACCATCTACTCATTTTTTTTTGTATTTTGTAGTTAATACATTTTATACAAATCAACTTCTAAAGGGCATACAGCATAATATTTAGGCTTGAACTTGATAGAGAACCTGGTGTAAAGGATAATAACGCACTATCTTTAACCGTTCATCAGTCAGATCTTTTTGCAGAGAGTATGTTTTAAGACAAATAACATGGGCAAGATAGGGCTAACGAGCTGCGGATGGTTAGAGGTAAAAAGCATATTCCTGTTTAGTTCATGGAGAAATTAATTTCCAAGGATACGAAACATAACAAACACATTCACACATTGTTACGTCTTGATGACTGGTGAATTGTTCGGGCTAGCCCGGGGTAAAGTGTAGCAGGTTAGGGTAAAATAGTGACAGGAACGCAGTAAAGTGCCATCCTTACCTCCAGTGGGGCCCCTGTAGCCAAGACAGCCGCCAAGCAACAAACGACCAGTACCTTCAGCATGGCGCGTTCCTGGCAAGTCCACGAGTTGAAATAAGCACTAGGCTGAAACCAACATAATCATATCTAACACATTTTCTATTTATTTGCGTGTTAACTACTTCCTTGCTTGTTTCGATTGCATTTTGATTGTACCTAATTAATATTTTGATTATAAATTATATTGATAACGGCGAATGATTACATGTTATATTAATAAATATTTTAATCGCTGCCGTTATCAACCATGGAAAAATGTGTTGCAAACAAAGAATTCTCAACTTTTAAAAATCGTTGGTGGTACGTTTGATACGTTCAAACGCAAAAAAAATCGTCCGATCCATTAGGAATGAAACTATGAATGTGAATATAATAATACAGAACAAACCATGGCTAAATATTTAAAACATAAATATACCATTTCAGAGGATGTGTAAAGTACCTGAGCTCTGGCAGTATTTTGCCAATTTCCAATGATGTTATGAAATATAATATTATCACACAAATTACCAGGCATTTTTTTTCTACAATCCAGTTCAATGGTTAGGTCTCCAAACGTCCGTTTACCGTTCTACACAACAAGATGCACTTTCACATTTCAGCCTGCAAGATCTCAGCAATAACAACCCAATAATGTTCCAGACAGTCTTATTTCAATCGCATAGCTTACCCAAATTGACAAAGCTTGCTGAGTTTGATGTCTCTATTTTCCACTTATTTCTAAGATAACAAGTCTATTATCAATTTCTTTCGTCTGCGAATCCTAATTCATCGTACTAGCCGCTTTCCAACGCTTTTTTAGTCGCGTTGATGGATGAGCTTTTTTGTAAGTTTTTAGTATGCGTGGGATCTCTTAACTTTTTTAAGTCCATTGCAAAATAATTTTGTTAAATAGGATAATTTTTATAAAGTAGTATACTAATTGCTATAGTATTAACAATTAATAGAATGTAAAATATCTGGAGGCCGAAGACTTGCTTTTTGTACGCATTGTAGCTGATTGTTGTCACGTTTTTATAGTTAATTGTTATTATTATTACACCTCAAAAAACTCATATTAGAAACTTTATTTCTATGAATTCTGACTAACTTTTTCAACATTTTCTTTCAAAAGGCAATACATCACCATTACCTTAATGTTCATGTGAAATATGAACGTGTAGCTCCATCCGTTTGTTCAGATTTGGCCCAAATATCACGAAAATATCGCTTAAAAAATCGTAAAAATCGTAAAAGTACGCTTTCTATGAGAAATATTTCTTCGATTATACCCAAAAAACGTGGCAGGTCCTAAGTTCAGAGATTTCGAAGGTACTCTCCAATTTCGTCAGATTACATAACGATGGTGAAGAACCAATACCTTCTATCTGCCAAAAAGCAAATTGTTCAGGAGAGCATTAAAACCGATTTAAAAAAAGTAGCTAGTTGGCGGTGGCAGATAGGAGATATTGATGTAATGTAGTACTATGTCTCTTTTGGAGATGTTTAAAGCATTGTTAGATAGGAGCTATTAGCACCAAAAAATTCGAAATAATTTTCTGTATCCATAGACACCAACATCTCATTTTGGCAGAAAATGGCAGATAGGAGGTATTGGTTCTTCACCATCGATATGCAGTTTGCCCGGTAGAACGCGAACAAACAGACAAAAAACTAAAAACTAAATCAAAACACCCGAGCTATTTTTCTTGGGGTAACGTAAAAAAAAATGAAAGTGAAATTGAAGTCTTCTCTTCGCTCATCCAATTATATTATTTTTAGGTGTCTTTAACAGCGAATATATTTCGCGCATTCGGACACTAAAACTAACTAGCTAAAGAAATAGGAACCAATCACAGGCAGGGTGTTCTAATTAACCACCAAAATATCCCTCATAGTACAATACAAGCGCATTGCATTTATGAGACTCACAGTACAACATAAACTTGGTAGAAGGCTGATTCAATTGTCGTTCAATACTCGCCCTCGGCAAACATGACAACATGTTTTTTTCCCAAGTCAATTAAGCATATTCTTGGAATTGAGTCGTCTTAAGTCCTTAGACATTCACGTACAACTATCTAACACCCTTTACCAATTGTTGATCACCCAAATAAAGAGAAATATTGTTCATTGACCCTGGACAAGTTTCGAATGAAAATTGTATTTAATTATCATAACAATAATTCTGTGTTTTGCTATTGGGTGAATGAGAGAGAGAGTATAAAAACAAAAGCTGCGCATATTAGACAGGGGTTTCTTTCTACAATAAATAATAATATAAATAATGAAATTGCAGGTATACCAAAGTAACCTTATTTTTTCTATACACCGTTTTGATCACACAAAAATATTGTTTATCGAAAGTATTTGCATTTGGTAATTTGTAAATGTGTAAATTCGGCATTTTATAGTAATAATTAATTTGGAAATAGCTATATTTGTCAACTAAATAAATGAATAATATAATGATTAATGGCCAATGATACTGGGATATAAAATAATTGAGAAATATCACATTTGGTTGGTATTTGATTTGTGACAAATATGTAGTGCATTTATACGACGCCAACAATAGTTGCCTATATAACATGCGGGGGAAATGAGTTGATAATAATAATAAATATGATTACATTTCAGCATATTATCATTTTTTTTACTAATTAGATTATTTAGTTGATATTAACAAAAAAGAGAAACTATAGTAAGTTGATTAAACGAATCAAGCGGAAATTATATATTATTTCGGCCTGCAGTATATATTATGTTTGATGATAAGAAAATTAAATTAAGAAAAAGTCCAATTCTGCAAAATAAAATCATAAAATGCTTAAGCCTACTTATTAACTAGGAAAACGCTTAAGTCCCGCCGCGTTGTTGGATGAGCGTAATTGGTGCATTGAGCTGCCATGTGTTACGCGGATGTTCTGTTGTTCTGTGAAAAAATCATTACTAAGTTGAAGATTTTTTTAAAAATTTGAATTAAAAAAAAAGAAACTTAAATTTTTAATTGTTTTATAATAAATCGTATATTAAAAAAAGGAAAAAATCGTAATATTGAAATTTTCATAAGAAATAATTATTCGATTGCGCACAAATTTTACACGAATATATTAATTCATAAAATTAAGGTTCTGTGAAAAAATCATTTCATTAGGATAAAGCATGTAGGTGTTATAAGTCAAAGAATTGTTTTAAAAAGAAAGAAAAAACGTAAAATTTCGATTTTCATGAGAAATAGTTTTTCGATGGCGCTCAAATTTCACAAGAATACCTTATTTCATAAATATAAGGTTCTGTGAAAAAATCATTACATTCAGATAAAGCATGTAGGTGTTATAAGTTTAAGAAAATTTTAAAAAATCGAAAAAAAATCGTAAAATTGCGATTTTCATGAGAAATAATTTTTCGATTGCGCTCAAAAACGTGGCAGTTCTTAGTTCAGAGATTTTAAGGTCTCCAGAAAATTTCATCGCAATTGGAGTATCGGTTTAGCCGGAATCGTGTTAACAAACACACAAAAATACAAACAGAAAAAAAAGAAAAAGATTCCGGATTGTTTATCCAGTGTAGTGAAATGCAATCTTCGCTTCGCTCATCCAATAACTTTGTATGTTTAAATCACGAAAGATTTAACAGAACGCATTTCCATGATAATAATCATTGATGAAATTCATTCACATTTTAAACTTTCGCGGCGCCTCCTCACCAAATCAGAAATTACTCCGCCTAAGAGGAGTGCTCGGTTGAGACTGAAACAAACAAATCAGCCTCAGTCGTCATGAATATGTTACCCACAGACCGACAGTGTTGGTGAGACTCTAATTCGGGAGGTCTCGGTTATAATTCCGTCGAGACCGCAATTCCGATTGAAGATTTTTATTGAGGTTTTCCTCAGACGTCAATGCGAATGTAAGGGATTGAGGCCTCTTAAACATCCCTCGGACATCCCTTTCACAATAATTCTAACTACAATAATATCCAGTTAGACACTGAACACTGGGCAAGTTTCCCACAAAAATTGAAAAAATTCGTTTCTTAGGTTTCACAATGCATTATTTTTACTTTCAAATTTACTGTTCTGACATCTAATGACGCAACAACCTGTTTCAAGTGGCATCCTTACCTCCAGTGGCCCCTGTAGCCAGACAGCCGCCGAGTAACACACAATAGTACCTTCAGCCAAACCCTTAGCATGGCGAGGCTTCGAGAATGTGCTCGATGTACAGAATACCTTGAGCGAGTAGCCTACCCAGTTAGATAATTGTACTTCTATAAGCCCAGTCGCTGTAAACTAACTTTTTCTTAAATATTTCCAGGTTACACTTTCTCGCCTTGTTTCCGGTGTGGGATATTAAACCTGCACGCGATTCATGTGCTTTTCATTGAAAGCAATACATTTTTCATGAAACATCGTTACTGCTGGTGATGTGAATTTTCCGTAAAATGAAACTGGCAATTTACTGGTAAATTTACAGTCCACATGGTAAATTTGGTACCTAGTTTTTATGTTGCTGTAACATATTTACACTCGGTTTATTTACCAGAAAATACAACGGTAGTTTTACAGACGAGGAGGTAAAATTTGTAATAATTAATATTCTGCTGTTGCTGAAGGATTATCTTCGTTGTTGGCTTACATCATTGAAGAATCCTGGTTTGAAAGTCTGTTCCCAGATGTGCATTAGAGCCATGCTATAGACAAATATGTCTGGTGTTGAAAAATACAAAATAATTAAAAAATATAGACAAGACAAATCATCTCTATTCTATTTGTACCAAGTTCAGCCATGCTTCCAAAATTTAACGTATTACATTACAACTTTGGTCGATAATGTTTCGGTAATTTATCGACTGACATCACTATCAACTACGCGTCACCAGCCAAGTATCTAAAGCACATGAAATCGTGTTGCAGAACATTGAGTACAACATTCTTGACATAAAATGTTCCAACAGTTGGCCTAGAAAAATTTAGCTGAAGATATTGGGTTTATCTCTGACTCTGAGATGAACACTGATTTTTTCGAGAATTGAAAAGTTTGCTCGATCTTTGGTTAATGCTGGTGGCATTATTATGTAATATTACTTCCTCTTCCGAGGAAAAGCACACTCGATGATTGGCAGGTCACAGTAGTAAGTCTGGCCCCTTGCGTTGCGTCGATGTTGTATTTGATTGATACATAAAAGTATTAAATAATTTTACTCAATACAAAAATTAAATCTTACAAGCATTAGTAAAATAAAAATATAATAAATAAATGCGAAGAGGTACATGTTCGCACAGCGAGTTTTTCCCGCTTGAATTAGGTGTTAAACTTTCAGCTTATATAAAAATATGTTTCAATTTACGATAAAAACTTATTACTCGATTTGGTTAATCGGGGAACACTCCCGTGGGTGTAATTGTTTTTATTTACTACAATTCAGAAATGTTCACCTGGAATGTGGGAGATCCGTGGTTCGATTTCCGGTTGGGACGGACTTTTTTTGAGCGAGCGAAGCGAGCGTCTCCACTTGACTCTTATGGCTCGAATGTCTGTTTTTTTTTTTTTTTTTTTTTTTTTCTGTTACTGCTTCGATACAGGTCGCACCGTTTCTCTGATCGACCTGAAATTTTGCACACATGTACATACCACCTAGGCGGGTTGCTGTATAGTTTTTGAACAAAATCCAATCGTTGGTTATAAAAAATAAAAAATAAAATAAAAAAATAAAAAATAAAAATGTACCGATCTTTATGAAATTTTGCAGGGTCAATAAGTACAACATTCTCTCCTATTTTCCAAATTTTCAGCTAAATCGGTCAAGACCTTAAAGACTTATTGGTAATCATATTTCGAAAAATGATGTTAAAAATGAAGGAGGCAGTGAAGATACAAAGATATACTTTAGAAGGCATGACGTGAATTAGAACAATGCAAAGATGTTGGAATAGTATAAAGTGTACAATGTCAATATCCAGTTAGGCCTACACTGTGTGGTGGGCCTTATGGGAATGTCGTACTCGGGTCATGTTGCACGTACCGGTGCTCGCTCAACAACGCGTCCAACTGAGCGTTTTCCTAGTAATTTCTGAATTGTAGTAAATAAAAACATATTAGGTGTACAGAACGTAGACCGTAATAAAGTGGAATAATAAAAAGATTCATGGGACAACCTTTGCTTCATGCGTGAGAAATTAAGTGTTCATAGCAGGAGCAAAACAAAAAAAAAAAAAAGGAGCAAGACAATAGTCTTGCTCCTTTCAAGTAAATTAAGAAAAAGATGTAAATACAATCAAACCACATGCAAACATTAAAACTCTAAATTTAATAATATTTATTTATTAGTCTATATATTTAAGTATTGTATTATATTCACAATAGAATAAGAACATTGATGTAATACCTAAAGTGCATAAGAAGGTTTTAAAATTCTAAACACTTAACCTATATCGGCAGACCGCAGAACTATGTTTCAGAAGGAAACAATCTCATAAGATGATATAGACTCGAAATTGAATACGGCTGCGCAACCGAGAAACCTACTCAAAGTCCGAATCTATTTCCTGCGGAGAAATCAACTGATCCCGATTGTACTCAAAGTGTTCCAAGGCCCTCTTCACGTGGTCGTCAGGGAGTCCCGTACTGGCCAGATGGAGCTTTGCTTCCTCCAGACTCATCCGGCCGTCCCCGTCTGTGTCAGCTGCGCGGATGACGTAACGCGCGTCCTCCGAGCGCATGCGCAGAACTCTCTTCTGAAAGCTGAGCTGGTAGCCACTGCACATTCCACTACGGCATCCACCATCACAGTTACAGCCGAATATGTTACAATATCCTCCATTACTGCAGTACTGAGTTTTTGCAGAACAATCATTGCATATCTTCCAGGTATGCCAGTTACCTGTAGACTCTTTCACTCTGAATGAGTGTTTGAGGCAGCACTTAGCATCCACTGAAAAATTAATAACAGAATTAAAAAATATTTTCACTGTAACCAATACTTACACAAACATACTAACTACTGAAGTCAAACAGTTTTTAGCATCTTTCCTAAAGAATCCATCATGATGATCACGTAACCTAATAATTGCAAGTATTCTTTAATGACCCAAGGTGTCATTGATTTCTGACACCGTTCATTCATATCTAATCGTTTCTTTGTTTTTAAAGTGTATACTAATAAAGTTTCTTTTATGGCATATATAATGATAATGCAACAACCTTTATAACAAAGTGTCATCCTTACCTCCATTGGGCACCTGTAGCCAGACAGCCGCCACGCAACACACAACCAGTACCTTCAGCATGGCGCGTTCCAAACAAGACCTCGATACAATATCCACTTGAGTGGTACAGTTATTTGAAATGTATGCACTAGGGTGAAACCAATGTTATCATATCTAACACTTTATTTTATTTCTTGGCGTTTCAGCTACTTCATGTGCTAATTTAGATTGCATTTTAATTGTTCCTAATTATATTTTGATTATATTATATAGATAGTGGCGAATGATTACAGTATTCAATTAAATTTGCAACATAATTTTGCACTAATTGTCCACCAAAATATCCCCCATAGCACAATACAAGCGCATTGCATTTATGAAACTCAAAGCACAACATAAAATCTCATCTGGTAGAAGGCTAATTCGATTGTCGTTCATTACCCGCCCTCGGCAATCCTGACCACATGTTTTCCCGAGTCAATAAATGACATTCACTTAAGACTTTCCTAACACCCTTTACCAATTGTTGGTCACCAAAACAGGGATATTAGTCATTGACCCTGATCAAGTTTTAAACGTAAAATGTATTTAATTATTATAACAATCATGTGTGTTTTTTTCTACAATAAATATTCCATGTATTAAAATGACCTTATATTTTTCTATACACCGTTTCATCCTTCAAAACAAAATATTTGCATTTGGCAAATTTTTGTAAATTTGTAAATTCGGTATTTTATAACTTAGTAATAATTTGTTTGGTACAAGCTATATTTGTTAATACATGAATAATATGATAAATATAATAATAGTAACAACGATACTGGATAGCAAAATAATTGAGAAATATCACATATATGGTTGGTATTTCGATGAAATATGCAGCGCATTCATTTTATACGATGCCAAAAATAGTTGCTCACATAACATGCAGCGGGAAATGAGTTGATAATAATAATAATTAATATGAATACATTTTTGTATATTATCATTTTTTACTAATAAGATTATTAGCTGATATTAACGAAAGAAAGGAAAACAAGTAAGTCAATTAATTACGAATCAAGCGGAAATTTATAATTATACTCGGCCTGCAGTATATGTTTGATGATAAGAAAATTAAATTAAGAAAAAGTCCAACACTTCAAAATAAAATCATAAAATGCTCACTTATTTATTACTTTGTATGTTTAATTCACGAAAGATTTAACAGAACGCATTTCCATAATAATTATTTAATTTTAACATATAAAATGTCCTAAGGTGATAAAATTCATTCACATTTTAAACTTTCGCGGCCCCTCAACACAAAATCGGAAATTGCTCCGTCGAGAAGGAGTGTTCGATTGAGGCTGAAACAAACTAATCAGCCTTAGTCATCTGAATGTGTTACCTACAGACCAACAGTGTTGGCGAGACTTAATTGGGAGGTCCCGGTTATAAATTCCGTCGAGACCGGCAATCCCGATTGAAGGTTTTTATCGAGGTTTTCCTCAGACGTCAATGCGAATGTATAGGATTGAGCCCTCTTAAACAGCCCTCGGACATACCTTCAAAATACACACAATATAATTTAGTTAGTCACCTGAAGAGGGGTATCACTGCACCCTGAGCAGGTTTCCCACGAAAAATTGAAAAAAATCGTTTTTGGTTTCAAAATATATTACTTTTAAAGTTACTGTTATGGCATCTAATGACGGAACAACCTTTTTCAAGTGTCATCCTTACCTCCAGTGGCCCCTGTAGCCAGACAGCTGCCGCGCAACACACGACCAGTACCTTCAGCATGGTGAGACTTCAAGAATGTATTCGATGTACAGAATATACCTCCTAGCGAGTAGCCTACCCAGTTAGGTAATTGTTTTTCTATAAGCCCAGTCGCTGTAAACTATCTGTTTCTTAAATATTTCCAGGTTAAACTTTCTCGCCTTGTTTCCGGTGTTGGATATTAAACTTACACGCAATTAATGTGCGTTTCATTGAAAGCGATACATTTTTCATGAAGCATGGTTACTGTTAATGATGTGAATTTTCCGTAAAATTAAAACTGGTAATTAATTGGTAAATTTACAGTCCATATTGTAAATTTCGTAGATTTTATGTTGCTCTAACATATTTCTACTCGGTTTATTTACCATATAATTCAACGGTAGTTTTACAGGAGAAAGGTAAAATTTGTAATAATTAATATTCTGCTGTTGCTGAAGGATTATCTTCGTTGTTGGCTTCATCATTGTAGAATCTAGGCTTCGAAAATCTGTTCCCAGATGTGCATTAGAGCCATGCTATAGACAAATATGTCTGGTGTTGAAAAATACAAAATAATTAAAAAATATAGACAAGACAAATCATCTCTATTCTATTTGTACCAATGTTCAGCCATGCTTCCAAAATTTTTCCACTTTACAACTTTGGTCGATAATGTTTCGGTAATTTATCGACTGACATCACTATCAACTACGCGTCACCAGCCAAGTATCTAAAGCACATGAAATCGTGTTGCAGAACATTGAGTACAACATTCTTGATTTAAAAATCCTTCAACATGTTGGCCTACAAAAATTGAGAAGAAGATCATATTGGGTTTATCTCTAACCCTGTACCGATTGAATTAGGTGTTAAACTTTCAGCTTATATTTGTATATAAAAGTATGTTTCAATTTACGACAAAAACATAAGGTGTACATAACGTAGTCCGTAATTAAGTGGAATAATAAAAAGTTCATGGGAATCCTTTCTTTATGCAGGGAAAGTAAAAATAATAAGGATTTATTTTTTGATGTTGGTGGAATATGCCCATTGTCAACCGAAAAATAGTTTTTTTTCCTTTCAAACAAATGAGGGAAAATAGCAAATACAATCAAACAACAATCAGAAATTAAAACTCAAAATATATTTTTTGTTTGTCAATTTTGATTTATTGCATTAAATCCATAAATCAATAAGAATTTGTTTTGCCATACATAAATGTACATAAGAAGGTTTAAAAAATCTGAACATAAACATATCTCCAAACCACACAAAAATGTTTTATATGAAACAAATCTCATAAGAAGACATGACTCAAAATTAAATATGGCTGCAAACCAAATAACCTACTCAAACTCTGAATCTATTTCCTGCGGAGAAATCAACTGATCCCGATTGTAGTCCAAGAGTTCCAAGGCCCTCTTCACGTGGTCGTCAGGGAGTCCCGTACTGGCCAGATGGAGCTTTGCTTCCTCCACACTCATCCTGCCGTCCCCGTCTGTGTCAGCTGCGCGGATGACGTCACGCGCGTCCTCAGAGCGCACGCGCAGTACTCTCTTCTGAAAGCTGAGCTGGGAGCCATTGCACATTCCACTGCGGCATCCACCATCACAGTTACAGCCGAATATGTTACATCCTCCATGACTGCAGTACGGAGATCCTGCAGAACAATCACCGCATATCTTCCCGGATTGCCAGTTACCTGTAGACTTATCTTTCACTTTGAATGAGTGTTTGCGGCAGCACTCAGCATCCACTGCGAAATAAATAAGAGAATTAGAAATTATTTTCACTCTAAACCAATAGTTACACAAACATACTAAATACTGAAGTCAAACGGTTTTCAGCATCTTTTCCAAAAAGTCTGTTGTGAATTACTAGGTTAGTATTCAGCCAGTAGGCATAGTTAGTAGTCAATTAAATTACTTCTTCAAAAGAAGAAGAATAAGACTCTCTCTCTCGCTCTTTCTGAAAACGATCTTCATCCGTGTACATTATGTAACTGGGGGTTAGTGAAATTGAAGTCTTTGCTTCGCTCAACAAAAAAAAATTACACATTACAACCATATTAGAATCATATTTCATACAGAAAGCTATTTTCTGGGCATTTGACTCAAATATATCTTTAAAAAATCGCCTCGGGCGGCTAGGGGCTCTGCCTCACACCCAAAATGTTCCGAGGGATACATATACTTACACTTTAGTAATTACCTCGGTTTGTAACTTTCAAAATATGGTCACCTTGATTACTAGGTTAGTATTCAACTATAGTAGGCATAGTTTAGTAGTCATTTAATTATCACTTTAAAAGAAAAAGAATACGACTCTTTCTCACTCTCTCTGAAAACGATCTTCATCCGTGTACATTATGTAACTGGAATAATAACTAAATAAATCTGTTTATAAAATCCAGGGAGTATTATTAATTATGTACTTTATAGAACACAACAGACTCCATCATGATGAACTCGTAGGTACATAATAATTGCAAGTATTATAAAAAGATCCAATGTGCTACTGATTACTGACAACGTTCATTCATATATAATCGTTTCTTTGGTTTCAAAGTGTATACTTCTAAAGTTTATGTTATGGCATACAATGATGATGCAACAACCTTCATAACATAGTGCCATCCTTACCTCCATTGGGACCCTGTAGCCAGACAGCTGCCACGCAACACACAACCAGTACCTTCAGCATGGCACTCGATGTACAGGATACCTTCTAGCGAGTAGCCTACCCAGTCAAAGGTGTTGTAGTTCTATACACCCAATAGCTGTAAACTAGTTTGTTCTTGGATTTTTTAGGCTAAACTTCCTCTACTTGTTTCCGGTGTGGGATAAGATTAAACCATAGGCCTAATACATTTTTTTTTCTTTGAGAGTGATAAATTTCTCAAAAAACATAGTTAGGGCCTACTTCTTGTGAAATGGATTTTCCGTATGCCTCAAATGAAAACTGGGGTTATTAACTGGTAAATTTACAGTCGAGGCGGGAAATTTGTGCTGAAGGATATAGTCTGCCATAAGATGTCACTCCTTTCAAACAAATTAGGAAAATGATATAAACACAATTAAACAACATTTATAAATTAAAACAACAGTCTTTATTTAATTCAATTTAATAGATCAAGTATATTTTTGCATTACATAAAATATGTGCATAAAGAGGTCAAAATCAAAATCTGAACATAAAAATATATAAGCAAAAATACGTTTCAGTAGGAAAAAAACTCATAAGATACAGACTCAAAATTAAATACAGCTGCGCAACCGAGAAACCTACTCAAAGTCCAAATCTATTTCCTGCGGAGAAATCATCTGATCCTGATTGTAGTCCAAGTGTTCCAAGGCCCTCTTCACGTGGTCGTCAGGGAGTCCCGTACTGGCCAGATGGAGCTTTGCTTCCTCCAGACTCATCCTGCCGTCCCCGTCTGTGTCAGCTGCGCGGATGACGTCACGCGCGTCCTCAGAGCGCATGCGCAGTACTCTCTTCTGAAAGCTGAGCTGGGAGCCATTGCACATTCCACTGCGGCATCCACCATCACAGTTACAGCCGAATATGTTACATCCTCCATGACTGCAGTGCGGAGTTCCTGCAGAACAATCACCGCATATCTTCCCGGCATGCCAATTACCTGTAGGCTTCCCATTCACAGTGAATGAGTGTTTGCGGCAGCACTCAGCATCCACTGATAAATAAATAATAGGATTAGAAAATATTTTTACTCAAAACCAATAGTTACACAAACATACTAAGCACTAAAGTCAAACTGTTTGCAGCATATTTCATAAAGAACCTTTCATGATGATCAAGTAGGAACCTAATAATTGCAAGTATTCAGACCCAAGGTGCTACTGATTTCTTACACCATTAATTCATATCTAATCGTTTCTTTGGTTTTAAAGTGTATACTAATAAAGTTTTCATATGGCATATGTAATGATGATGCAACAACCTTCATAATGTAGTGTTATCTTTACCTCCAGTGAGCCCCTGTAGCCAGAAAGCCGTCACGTAGCACATAACCAGTACCTTCAGCATGGCCAGGCTTGAAGAATGTCCTCGATGTACAAGCAGGATACCTTCTAGCGAGTAGCCTACCCAGTAAAAGCTGTTGTAGTTCTATACACCCAATAGCTGTAAACTAGCTTTTTCATGGATATTTCTAGGCTAAACTTCCTCTCCTTGTGTCCGGTGTGAGATAAGATTAAACCATGGCACGATTTTTTTTCTTCTAGAGCGATAAATTTCTCATAATACGTAGCTACTTCTTGTGATGTGGATTTTCCGTTTTATTAAAACTTGGGTATTATTGGTAAATTTACAGTCCATACGATAAATTATAAGTAATTCTACCGGTTCTGTTGCTGAAGGGTTATTTTCGTTGTTGACTTCATTATTTGAAGAATCCAGGCTATGAAAGTCTGTGTCTAGATGTGCATTAATAAGTAAATTATATTAATAAACCATATTATAGTCTACCAATAGGGCAATGTTAAACTTATCTCCCACCAGAGCGCAGAACGATCGGGGTTTGGTCACAGTTGTCCGGACGTTGATAAAATAGGAACTTTTACAACATTCTGATGGAAGTGCATTATTGTTGTGGTGACAGATTTCCCACCAGAGTGCAGAACCATCGACGTTTGGTCTTAGCCATGTACAAGTTTCACTGGAACCACAATGTCAAGAGTCCTGTGACCAAACCCCGATCATGCGATCCTGGCGGATAATCCGAGCGAACCAGCTTGGCATTGCCCTGATCAGGGCAATGGTTAAACAAATCTCCCACCAGAGCGCAGAACTATCGGGGTTTGATGGGGACGTTGATAAAATAGGATTTTTTACAACATTTTGACAGCAGTGTTTGATTGTTGTGGTAGGTGACCAGATTTCGCACCAGAGTGCAGCACGATCGACGTTTAGCCATTGTGTAAGTTCCACTGGAACCACAATGTAAACAGTACTGTGACCAAATTACGATCTTACGATCCTGGCAGAGAATCCGGGAGAACCAGCTTGGCATTGCCCTATTAGGTGTCTTTCTCCATTCAAACAAATAAGAAAATGATATAAATACAATCACACAACATTAAAAAATTAAAACTGAAAATAATATTTTTATAGACTATAATTTAATTATTGTGTTATACAACAATAAATAAGAATGTCAATATAAAAATCAGGACATAAAAATATGTTGGCAGAAATACGTTTTGGAAGAAAAAATCTCATAAGATATAGACTCGAATTTGTTGAGAAACCTATTTGAAGTCTGAATCTATTTCCTGCGGAGAAATCATCTGATCCCGATTGTACTCCAAGTGTTCCAAGGCCCTCTTCACGTGGTCGTCTGGGAGTCCCGTACTGGCCAGATGGAGCTTTGCTTCCTCCAGACTCATCCGGCCGTCCCCGTCTGTGTCAGCTGCGCGGATGACGTCACGCGCGTCCTCCGAGCGCTTCCTCGAGGGCGTGAAACACTGTCCGCTGCGGCAGCCGCCATCACAGTTACAGCCGAACACATTGCAACTTCCGTGACTGCAGAAGGGGGTTCCCCGTGTGCAATCCCCACAAACACTCTTCTTTACCCAACGACCAGTATGTTTATCTACCTGACGGATTGGGCGATGGCGGCAGCATTCAGCGTTTGCTGGAGACAAAAAAATGCAACTAAAACCCAAATATAAATATTTTTCCATTGTTTCTATGATATGCCGCCCAAAGTGTGCTTACATTGATTAATGAATTGTAAGTTAAAAATCGCTTTGATTAATACATTCATGTATATTATAAACTGTGTTATTTTAACTATGTTTAAATAAAATAAAATAAAAATAAATTCATATTTAGAGTCTATACCCATGAACTCAGTCACATAACTGATTTTAAGTGAGGGCCATTAAATTAAAAGCAGTCCAAGCCAATTCCCTGTAGGCTCCAATACCATCGACGAGCAAAAAATGACTAACTAGAGACCAACATATTTATGTAAGAAACATTGATCAATCAAGATGGATACGATTCCACCCGCAAGCGGCGTCGGAATCAATATAGCTAATTCGGAACAACCAATTAGAATGTATTACGTGCATCGTTGCTAGGATGGTTACAAAGTCACCATTTACAAAAACTTCTGCATTACGCGGGAATCAAACCCTGGACCTTCTTCATTGGAGCAGAGCCTCTAACCACAAGACTAAAGAGCGACACGGTCTGTTTGATTTATTTTTAAGAACGAAACGAAGAAAATGAAAATTCGTTGTTACTTATTTATTTCAACTTATTTTACTATCATAAATAATAATACTTAAACATTAACCTTGTCTGTGAAAATTTAAAATGTCGTCGTTAATTATTATTGTGGTGTAAACTAAAGAAGAAACTAAGAGACAAGCTGGACTATAGCTTATATTAGAAAGCCGAATGCAAAGTGAAACATGGCTCGATCGCACGTATATCAACTACTTAGACGTTTTCCTAAGGTTTAATGAATTGTTTGTTATTCATGAGAAGGAGATTTGGGAGCCGTCGTTGATATATCTGTGTGCTGGTGCTGTGTGCTGGACGCACACACACTTAAATGTTATTACAATACTTCTGAAGACGTCTGAACTTTCTGTTTTACGATTGATGCACAGATACATTGTCATTACTTAATCAACATTTAGAAATGGTATATGGAATATCTAGGGCCCGCAGCCAAGCGCACGCGTCTGCTTAGGTGACGACGAACTCGCGGCCCTGCCGCCCTGTATACAGCTAGGCCTACCCGAGTTGGGGGGTTTTCAGCTACCTGCACGCGCCGCCCCGAAACATTTACAATCTTAAAACTCGGTGTATTACCTGATATGTGGTCCATGATGACCTACCAAAAAAAATCAACCCAATCCGATAACCCGTTCTGAGTTAAAAAAAGTGTCTAAACATTGCCGAAAACCTTCCGGCTGGCTGGCTAGTTACTTAATTCTCCTTGGAGCTATATTGAGCCCAACAGAGAAAACGGTAAATCTTAGAACTATAAAATTTAGACCACACTTAGATGTACCTCAGACGCAGTGTATTTTGCTTTAAAAACCAAAATCGGGTAACAGAGACAGGAGAAAATCAAAATTTGGATGATAATCAAAACACGTAATTACTAAGGCGTGGTAATTTGTACAAACTAGAAATTAAACATGCTCTTAAGTTATAAATATCTAGCGTACAAAATACAAGGGGCTAAATTTGGGGAGGACTATGGGATGACAAAAAACATATCTGAACTTTAAAAAATGAATCATTCAAAGAAAACGCTACAACTGAGAAGTTTCAAAACGTGGAAGACTCTTTGATATCTCTCATTCTTTATCACTTTTGAATATGGAAAGCAAAATTGGGTACCGGGTACCGGAGAAAATCAAAATTATCAAAAGCTAGGTAATTCCGTACCCTTATGAATAAGACGCTATACTGAGAAAACGGTTTATCTTAAAACTTTGAAACTTGGGCCACACTTAGATGTCCCTTATGCGCAATCACTTTAGCTTTCAAAACCAAAACCGGGCAATAGAGACCGGGGAAAATCAAAACGCGTAATTACTCAGTTGTAGTAAACTGTACAAGCTTGAAACTAAACATGCTCTTACCCATTATAAATATCTAGGGCTTTCAACACAAGGGGACAAATTTGGGGGGACCATGGGCCCAAAAATGTCAAAAAACAACTCCGAACTTAACAAATGTAATCATTCAAAGTCCATCATTCACACCTTGATAGGAAACAAACAGCAAAAGATATAATATCCCCTCAAATACAAAAATTTGTTTTAATAAAACGGCAGTCAAGCTGCTCTCCTTCAATTAAAGTCTTCGGCTGTGAATGGTGTGAGATATAGAAGTTGAGCCAAGCTTTTCATTCTAGTTTTTTAGCATCTTATTTTCATAGTATAGTATTAAGAAACAGAAATAGCATTGTAGATAGTCCTAGATATAGACATAAGATCAATAACATCTGTCCCCACAACCTAAACCATGCTAAAATATGAATTTCCTACTTGTAAACTTAATAGGTTTAGATGCATGTTTTGTTGCCGATCGCTCAAGCTTCTGCTTATGACAGCAACAAAACAAGTTTACACTGTACGTATTTTGCATAACCTATTTTAATTTTAATTGTACTTAAACGTACATGTTATTATACCATATAAGATAATAATTTACCCAATATACTCTTTATACTGCAATGTAAACTTAAGAATGCAATAAAGTGATTTCTCCCTAGTTTTGCTTGAAAAGAAGTAAGGTCATTTTGCCTGTTGACGACGCCAAGCCAACGATTTTTTGTTTTAAAAAGGTAAAATTTTTAAACTCGAAATCGTAAAAAAAATTGCTTGGCCATGAACCAAATTCAATGGCCAAACCATTTTTTATGATTTCGAGTTAAAAAATTTTACTTTTTTACCACAAAAATGAATTGGCTTGGCGCTCGTCAACAGGCGAAAATGATCTTACTTCTTTTCAATGCGAAACTAGGGAGAAAGAATAAAAAGCTTGGCTCAACTTCTATATTATCTCACACCATTCACAGCCGAAGACTTTTGAAAGAGAGCTTGGATGCCGTTTTTTTTTTTTTTTTTTTACAAATTTTTGTATTTGTGGGGATCGTCCTTACCTCCAGTGGGCCCCTGTAGCCAGACAGCCGCCACGCAACATACGACCAGTACCTTCAGCATTGCGCGTTCCGAGCAAGACCTCGATGTAGCAAGCAAGCACCCACCGGGGTGTTGTAGTTTTATGTTGTTCGATACACCCACTTGATTTTACGTAGGAACCAATAGCGTTCTAAACGAAACGTATTATGGTATATCTTGGGTGCCTTAATTATTTCCTGTCTTTGATAAGATTCAACATAATCATTTTATATTTCAAATTTCTTTGATAGCGATTGCGTTCTTATGATCCATATAAGTTATATGCCATACAATTTCTTTACTGCCACAAACCAAACATATTTTTTTTAACTTTGGTACAATTTTTTAAAGAATTATATTTATTTTACTGTTTGTCAAATTGATGTTTACTTGTAAGTAAACTACCCTTATTGACGTTTCTCTCCCAATGTGCAATAACGTTGAGACTAGATGGAAAAAAATTGAAAAGTATAGTTAACTTGCATTTAAGATCAAGAAAACAGAAAAAGGTAAATACAATCCCATTCGTTATACTCAAAAGACAGTAATACTCTACACGTGTAGAAAAGTTCGTACATTTCTAAACTAAGAATGATACTTCGAGATTCCGAGTCAGCTTCCTTCCTGACATGGTTTTCGTGGTTTCCCATAGCCCGAAGAGCAAATGCTAGGATGGCGACAAGAAATCGGTCATGGCCATACACAGCAGAAAGAAAATATAATTACAAACATTATTATAAATGACTTATTTTAGTTAGAGCTAAGACAAAGTAATAATGTATGTAATGTAGATTGTTGTGTGGCTCGTTAATCTTGTGGTTAGCCTACAGCTTCCAATGCAGAAGGTCCAAGATTCGATTCCCGTTAAAGTCAGAAGTTTTTTAACTTCTGATTTAGACTTTAGTCTATCAGTTTATTGTCTTATGAATTTGTAAACGGTGACTTTTGAGTCGTCCTAGCAACGAGGCGTTCGGTGGTTTCTTCCGCGAAAGTTTGATTATACTCCCTGATTTGCTGTTCCTGATTTTTGGCAAACCTCATATTCGTTTGAGTGGGATCGTCTAATAAATCAGTTTTTTTCTTTTCGTTTTTCTTTTTTAATGTTTTTTTTTTTTTTTTTTTTCTTTCTTTTCTTTTCTTTTCTTTTCTTTTCTTTTCTTTTTTTTTTTTCTTTTCATTCTCCACCCTTTTTTATATTTGATTCATTCATTAAATGCATATAATATCATTCAATTTGTTACCAAAATTCTTGTGTTAATGCATTGTTGTTGTAATGCTACTATTTCAAATATTTACAAAAATGTAATTTATTGTTGTTTCTGCATCTATGTAATTAGATTTATTTAGTTGTCCTCCTTTGTAAATCAGTTTTTATAACTGAATAGGATAGACGTTAAATAAATAAATAAAATAAAAAATAAATAAATAATAAATTTAAAGTTGTTCTGAATCGGCCTTGTTGATTCTGGCGTTGATCCGCGTGTGTTCTCACTGTCCATACCACTGATTGCTATATATCCAATTAAAAAATATCTATCTTTGGTTGGTTATCGCTTACTCGTCGATTTCGTCGGGGCCTGCAGAGTTGGCTTGGTCGCTTTGGTTTACTGTTCCGCACTGAAAATCAGCTATGTGACTGAGATGGGTAGACTCTAAATACGTATTTATTTATTTATGGAAGTATACTTGACGTAAGTCTCGGCGGGATTCGAACCCGGGACCTCCCGAATCAGAGTCAATCGCTACCTTGGCCACACAGAGATATTCTTATATTTGCACTACATCATTCGCCCAGTAGCTACTATAGCTGTCACAACGGGATTGAACCCTGTCGTGCTAGTGACAGAGTGGAAGTGAATCTAATAAGAGCATAGATATTGAACACCTATTGTAGGCTAGATTAGCAGTCAGTGGTGACAATTAGAAGCCATATTGAAATTCCAGTTTGCATGTTTAGTAAATGGGAGCGATTTGTAGCCCAAATAGTTCTCAAGATTGCCGCCAGGTTGACAGGTGAGCATTCTAGCCATTAACACCGAATGATTACTAAATTCCCTTATGCAATAACTTTGTATTGTTTCTGTTTGTTCAATACCATGCTGCACAAGCTAAAACCATATCAAACAATCCAGCAAATACTTTATTGTATTAAAAAAGCAAAAATTAAAACGTCAGTAGAGGGAAAGTAAGGCGTCTAAAACAACGATCCGCGGAAAATTCCGGAATCAAGATGGCGGAGGTCACGTGACCGGAAATACGTCATCGCCGCCATCTTGTTTCCGGTCGCCATCTTGGCCGCCATTTTTGTTCAGCCGCCATTTTAGGTCGACCACCATCTTGGCCGCCATTTTCGTTCGAGCGCCATTTTAGTTTTGCCGCCATCTTGGTCGCCATTTTAGGTCGAGCGCCATTTTAGCTTGGTCGCCATTTTAGTTTAGCCGTCATCTTTGCCGTATCCTCGTCACCATTTTCGAATTTTCAAATCCCGCGCCACTTCTTAGCAGCGCGCTCCACGCGCTCTAGTAACCATTTTAGGTACTTTGGATTTCACAGATATATTATTTTAAATTCGTATTTATTTTCTGATTTAATATTGCAAGGAAAAAAAGTCGACAGTTTTGCTCGGGCTCGAACCATGAGCGTCTCGGACGACCTTGGATTACTAGCTCGCCGCC
Source organism: Sweltsa coloradensis (assembly GCA_024449915.1). NCBI lineage: Eukaryota > Metazoa > Arthropoda > Insecta > Plecoptera > Chloroperlidae > Sweltsa > Sweltsa coloradensis. The sequence continues at coordinate 53,028 of JAMZAV010003396.1, forward strand.
TTACCCACTCGGCTACCAAGACATATGCATAGCAATAGATAATTGTTGATACTTATTATAGCTTCAGATAAACCACGCCTCCTCATGACGTCACACAGGCTATTAACTAATAGCTTCTCTTAAGTGTTTTCACTTAGCCAAATACCCTATACCAATCTGCGGAATCAAAATGGCGTCATCACAGGTGAATGTACCAAAAGGGTGTTACACCCAATAAGTCATAACCCGCAGTATTCAAATTTGGCAAAAGGGCATAACCACCAGGTCATAACCCGCGGTATTCAAAATTCAAATGCGCTATACTCTTATTCTGCGGAATCAAAATAGCGTCACAGCCCGCGTTTTTTCAAAATTGTATGGGGCATAACCATCAAAAGTCTAAGTCTTAACCCGCGGTATTCAAATAGCATTCTGCGGTATCAAAATGACGTCACAGCCCGCGTTTTTCAAATTTTCCAATAGGGTATTACACCCAACACAACCCGCGGTATTCAAATAGATAGCATTCTGCGGAATCAGTCCTCGTAGGCTTAAACAGCATAAGCTATCAAAATGAAAAACTTTTTAAATTTCTAATATAACGTCACCATCGCGGAGGGAATAACCGTCAATATCCTAAGTCTCATAACCCTCAGTATTTAAATAGAATTCCGCGGAATCGAAATGTCGTAGGCTTAATGATAGAGCGTACAGCGTCCTTCCGGCAGGACGAAAACGGCTCATTTGAGGACGTAGCAAATCGCTCGTTTACAGTACTATGCGTCCTGCTAGCAGGACGTGTTTTTCGCTAGATATGTAGAGCATATTTCAAGGGTTTAGCGCATTTTTGTTGCATCGTTGTAGCCCTGATAGTTTCCAAGTTACAGCCTGTCAAGCTGCGAGTCAACACGGAGCTCTCATTTCAGCGCGATGTTAGTTGTGGGTGACCGGTGTTTCTATAAAAGCTACGAATTTTGACCAAAAGAACTAGCTGTAATTCATGGAGTGTAAGTCAGTTTGGGGATGAGTGGGATACGGCTTTTGCTACAGTACTATGGAACGACAATAATAGCGCAAGTATATCATGCCAATTGTTGGAGCTTGTTGATAGGCCTACTTCTTCTTCCCGACAAAGCAACCCTACGGCTTAACCTTTCACAACAGCTTCTCCTGCACGTAAGTTATTAAAATCGTTATCCAACTAAAACCTATTTAGCCCAATTTACTGTACAAGCTTCTAGTCCTGGCTTGTATTTATTTACCTCTATATGTAAGTATATTGTTCAGGACACGTTGATAAACTGATGGAATTTTTCTTGTTTTACGACGCACTAGACAAAAGGACAATACAGCTATTTAATTCAATCAATCATACATTACTCCCTTTTTTATTTATAAACGTGAAGTAACGTACATGTACAATAATCGCTTGATTAATATGCAAATAAAAACACATTTGAAATGAATCAATAATTTGAAATGATTTAAATTTACAAATCTTCTACCCAAGTTCTTATTCTCTAAATATTGATCCAATCTCATTATAGGCCATCACGAAATTCATAATTTACATTAATTATAAATAAGATAATAATAAATCAAACATTTGATTTAAAAAATATATTATTCAAAATATATTGGCGCTTGGCTTCCGGAAGGTTTGCGTACTGCTGGAAGGACCATTTAATGGGTTTTCCGCGTCCTGCTAGCAGTACGCATTACTTAAAAACTCAAACCTTCAGTAAACATGGTCCATCTTGTCTCTGTCCTTCCGGCCGACTTTAGTACTGCTGGAAGGACCGACTTGCCTGCGCAAAATCTGCCTTCCAGCAGGACAAGGGCCCTGTACAAAAGTCCTCAGGAAGCGCTTCCGGAGGAAAAGGCTTGTAGGGTTTTATCTTTAAAACAACATAAGCTATAAAAATGACAAACCTTTTTAAATTCAAAACGAGTTCATAAAAGTTTCGCGCGGGGACAGTAAATAATGAAAATACAAACTTTTCGAAAGAATTTTCTGTTTCTCATAAAATTCGCTTTTTATTGCAAAACTGAAAGTCGCTTTTTATATTTCCCCGAAATAAAAATTTCTTTATAGACAATTTTTAACTTGAAATGCCATTCTTCTACATGAAAGCCCGGTGTGAAAACCTTGGGGAAAAAGGATATGGAATAAAATCATTATACACTATGCGAATACTTTTTACACTTTTATTGAAAAATCGTTTGAGGTAAAAAAAATGTACATTTGTTACTTTTAATAATATATTTTTTGTTAAGTGATTTATTTTTTTTTTTTTTAAATTTTAACGTAAGAATTTAATTGAAGTATAGTAGTAAACAAGGTGGGGGCCCCCGGGTACACCCCTACCCCTAATTTTCAATAAAAGCGTATGACATTTTGAAGCAATTTCTTCAATCAATAGTTTTAGTTATCTCAGTCGAAAATTCTTTCATAGACACAAAAACGCGTCATCAAAGATAGACACATTTTTAAAAAAAAAATAAATAAATAAATAAAGATGAAAATAAACTTGATGCAATATTAAAATTTTTTTTCAAATTTTCCCAAGCAGTCCCACCTAGCTATGGATTCGTTGTAGTCACGTTTCAGTTCCCATATGAGGGGTCCACTTTTAAAAATCATTTTTTTAGTATTTACTATATTGAATAAAAACTTTGTTAGAAAAATGTAGGGGATATTAAAAATTTCCCAAAGCAAAATTTTAATACTATTGAACTATAGTAAACAACAACGAATATTTTTCAAGCGTGAAAAAAAAATATACATTCCCGTTATAAAAATACATCGTGTTCAGGATCCCATTTTTTAAAATTATACGTTTAAATTTAAATTTTTTAAAAAAAGCATTTACAATCCACAAAGCAAACCCCACCTAGCGTTTCTTTAATGTAATTATGAAATTTCAAAAAGTTTTAACAAAATGAGAGTACGTTTACAAAAATTTTTTCTTAAACAACCCTACTTTGACCAAATAAATATCAAGTTTTCAAAAAAGAAAATTCAAACTCGCATTTAATCTTTGTATTTTTAATTCAGGGCTAATAATAATTGTTGTTTTAAAATAAAATTTTACTCACTTGTCCATTAATTTTTTAAAGGGGTTTACGATTTAAAATACATTTCTATAAATAAAATTCGAAATTTTTTTTTGTTTGGCGTAGAAACATAATTATTAAACTATCTTAAAAACATTTAAACAAAGAAATAAAAGGAAAAGATCAATCATTTTGTTACCGAAAAAATTTACTACGAAAAAGGGTTTTAAATTTCTCAAAAAAAAAAAAATGATATTTTTTTGTAAAATTTCATACATTTTATCCGTTTTCTCACTTTAATCGACAAGTTTTTTTTTTACAAATACGTTTTATTGTCATTAGCATTTTAAACTGTTAAAGCCTACAAAAAATAAAATAAATAAAAAATTCATGTCAGCTATAAAAAGATAAATAGTCTATGGTAACTATTTGGGAAACGGATGTTTTTAAAAAAAAAAAACTTTGGTAATTTTTTTTCACAAGTGGTCGTATATTTTTTAAACATTCAAAATGATATTTTTTAGCATTTCATGATCACTTGGATTTTATTTTTAAGTGCAAAATTTGTACCATCAGTATATATTTTTTATAAAAAATTTTTTCTTTTGTTTTTTTTTCTTCATTTTAACTATTTATTCTTACAAAAAATATATTTCACAATACTTACCACATTTTTAAAAAATAAGTTTTGTTTTCTCAAACTGCATTTATAAAAATCGAAAATAAGTAAATAGTATACTATTACTATTAGTTTTTAAAAAACAGATCCAATCAATAACATTTTGTAGAGTTTAAAAAAATCGCTATCAACTTAACATTCTTTTCAAAAAAAAAGTCCCCAAAACACGTACTGATTTATCTACTAAAAATTTAAAATAAAAACCACCACGTTTAATTACAAAAAAAACAAAAACTGCAGTAATATTATTTTTAACTATCGAAGATTAAATAAAAGAACTCATTTTAAAAAAACTACTTTGTTAGATTTTTTACTTTCAATAAGAACTTTATAATACTGAATTCTATAAAGTATTTATGTTAAAGTAATAATTTTCATACTCTTCAACATTTCGTAAGCAAAGTAACATTTTTTTTGAAAATTTTTCTCAAACCCTTTCCCAAAACTCATGGTTTTTTTTTATTTTGAAATTGAGTAAAGCTACGATTACAAGTTTTAAAATTTATTTTTAGAGAAAAAATGAAAACCCTTTCGCTATCAATTTTTGATCGTTACTTATTAGTAATATTCACTTTTATTGTTAAAAAAAAAAATGTTTTTGCTTTTTTAAAACTTTTCACCACCCTAGTCGCAAAAAAATCTATTTCCCTTACTCACAAGTACTGCTACAAAAAATAAAAAAAAAACGCGACTCAAGTAAAAATCTAGAATTTAGTATTTTTCATAAACAACATCTCAAGTACATATTCATTAAAAACATAAAAGTTACCGCAATTTTCATTTCCCATGTTGATTTACGAAAATAAAAATATATTTGTTCAAAAAACTTTTGGAGTATCATTGCAGTAAAATAAATTTTCTGAACACGAAATTTAGGTTTGCACAAAAAAAACATCAATTTTATTATGTAAAATAATTCACCGTATCGGAGTAAATTTCTAAATGTCCCCAAATCCTAATTTTTTTTTCCACTAAACCTACTCGTTTTTTAAAAAGTTTTTACTTCCGTGTATTTTTTCATTGATAATAACACTTTTTTTTCAATTTCTTTAGGAGGGGGGTAACCCAAAAATGCTTTTTTTTTGAAAAGGGAAATTTGATTTATTTATCTCACAAATTTTTTCCACCCCTTCAAGATATTCAAAATTAAAAAGTTTTTCCTAGAGTCCAATATTTACAAAAATTGGTGATAAAAAAGAAATTCAGTATATCCAGTTTAGTCCCCTATTTTATAAGAAAGAAACCTTTTTTAAAGTGTTTGGGCCCGATTCATTTTTCACTAAATTAAAAAAAAACAATATTTGTTTAAAAAAAATTAAGTACGTTTTAAAATGTTTTCTCACTTTAAGCAAATAAAAATGAATAATAGATCAAATATTCCATTTCAGGTTCGGAGTGAGCTCTAACCAAATTAGAGAATGTTTGTGTTTACAGATAAATACTGATCATTTCTTTTCTCAGATAGCTTTAAAGTAAATTATAACTTACCTAACCCTGAGAAAAAGTATGATCAATTGATGCTTTCGAGAGCGTTATGCCATGAAAATCAATAAATCATATACTAAAATGAAAATTCAACATTACTAAAAATCTAGACAATGATAGCACTGGAAATATAAAAAAGAATAATACTTTTACACCATCATTAACGTTTTTCCCTAAATAAAAAAGTAGAATGTGAAAGAAAGGAATCCACTATACAATACATCAATTAGAAATAATATGGGTTCATACTATTTTAATTTAAAACTGTTAAACAAATATTTTGATTTTAAGCAAATCATACCGTTCTGTATTTACGTCAAGTAAAATAAATATGTATAAAAGCATTTAAAAAGGTATCAAGTCACGTCATGTAGCATCGTCACGATTAGTTTAGCATGATTTCTACACCAATCAATCTACGAAAGGGTATGTCTATGCTATTTTCAAATAAATATTAATTTTAACAAGGACACCTTTACTTTGTTTTTGTATATTTAAAAAGAAATAAAAGAAATATACACTATATAGTTGTATCAACATTCATAGCTTGGTGTAAATTTGGTAAACTTTACGTTTATAAGAGTATTTATTTTACATTTTACTACATGGAAATAAAACAACGGAGTGTCAATTTATAAATCTTTCATTGTGTAAGATTCAATTTTTAAAATTGTACTACATTTCATTCACTTCTTCGTTCGCATTAACATATTTTTTGTAAAAATCGACATAAGTCAACGTTAGGCATTAACTGAGAAAGATAAATAACTCCATATAGTCCTTTGCATAACACTCCAAAAAGGCATGACCGGTATAAGATTTAGGACAAAGGATGACACATATCAAATGAAAGCTTACGACGAGCACTTTTCAAAAAAACATGATATACCTGTGGCAAATCCAGCTTTCTATGTCAAAACCGAGGTCAAAGGTCAAATTTGTAATATTTTAATTAATTTTTAATGAAGTAACAGAAAATGTTTGAAACCTTCAATAAGGATTTTTAGGAATAAAAATGTTACAAATTTATTAAAAAAATATAAACATTACCCACTTGACCTTTTTTGACCTTGATTGGGGTCAATTTCCCCAACTTGGTCAAATTGCGCAATTTCTGTCGATTTCTTGGTCTATATTAATTGTATACACGTACTTACTTGTAAATTCTTTAAATTTAAGAGTAATAATCGTTATCACACTGTTAATATGGTATTCATTCAAAATGGCGGTCAAAGGTCAATAGGTGAGGATTATCAAAATCCGTCTAATTACTAAAATATTACTTGTGGGTACTCCAAAGACGTAGAATTTAAATTGTAATAATAATTTAACAAAAGTGAATAATAGTAGTACGTCATAGTCTTAATAAAACGTATTTATAGTATTTCTTCTTAGCTAATTAAGAAATAACTGAATATATTGTAAGTCTTCAACGTTCAGGGTACTTTGGAATTGGTGTGCTGCTGTAACAAAATAAATGCATTTCTAAAACAAACGTGATCATGTTCAGATCAGTGATATGATAAAGTATGATATGATGTTTTACCTTAGTAGTCACTGTCCAAATCGTCGGGTGCATCATCTTCTGAATCACTGGAATTACCATGCTGGGTGCCGACATTCGAACAATCTTTCAGCTTACAAGCATGGGTACACTTCAGTTGATTGGCCAAACACTCGCAGGTCGGCATCTTGCAAATACGGGAACAGTTGCAGGATCCAGGAGGAGATCCATGAAGGCCATAGGTGCTGAAGTTCCAACCTTCCACTCGATTCTCAGATCTCCTTCTGCCATGGTTTTGCATCCATAGCCACTTGGATCAGGAACATCAGGATTGGCTTCCAAGCAACGTATCCAGACCGCTGTTTGTTAGTTCGCTCGCAGGATGTGAAGCAGTAGGCAGTCGTACAAGGTGGTAACCGATCAGACTTGATATCTTCACACTTACTCCTAAAAAGCTCGTAGCGCAGCTGGTTGACGCTTGATAGAGACGTAGTCAAACAGTACAGTTTACAGACAAAATCCTCGAGTTTAATATTAATATCGTTAGAAACTCTCCAGTCCTCACCCAGCTTGCTTATCTTGACACAGAAATGTGGATGTTTTTCATGGTATTCAAAGCTCTCTTTTTTCCTTTACCACTGAAGGTGCTCACCATGTCACATCCAGATAGTGCATGGAGGCCAGAGAGGGCGTTGCATATTTCGAATCTCAACGATCAATACAGAACTTATTTCTTCACATGAAGAAGCAGATACTCGCATTCTTCTTCACGCCAAGCATGCATCGGTCAATGGGTTTAAATCAGCAGTGATTGTTTCAGCTGACACCGATGTCTTAGTTCCAAGCATTTGGGCTTCTTTCAGAATAATTATAGCAACGTATTTAAAAAAGAGGGCCACCGAAAATCGAACACACTTTGCTGATGTGTCAAAACTAGCAAGTTCGTCGGGATTCGAAATATGCAACGCCCACCCTGGCCTCCATGCACTATCTGGTTGTGACTCGGTGAACTCCTTCAGGGGTAAAGAAAAAAAGAGAGCTTTGAATTCCATGAAAAACATCCACATTTTTGTGTCAAGATAAGCAAGCTGGGTGAGGACTGGAGAGTTTCTAACAATATAAATATAAAACTCGAGGATTTTGTCTGTAAACTGTACTGTTTGACTACGTCTCTATCAAGCGTCAACCAGCTGCGCTTCGAGCTTTTTAGGAGTAAGTGTGGAGATATTAAGTCTGATCGGTTACCACCTTGTACGACTGCCTACTGCTTCACATCCTGCGAGCGAACTAACAAACAGCGGTTCTGGATACGTTGCTTGGTAGCCAATCCTGATGTTCCTTATCCAAGTGGCTATGGATGGAAAACCATGGCAGAAGGAGATCTGAGAATCGAGTGGAAGGTTGGAACTCCAGCACCTATGGCCTTCATGGATCTCCTAGCCTGCAACAGTTCCCGTATTTGCAAGATGCCGACCTGCGAGTGTTTGGCCAATCAATGAAGTGTACCATGCTTGTAAGCTGAAAGATTGTTCGAATGTCGGCACCCAGCATGGTAATTCCAGTGATTCAGAAGATGATGCACCCGACGATTTGGACAGTGACTACTTAGGTAAAACACCATATCACAGATTGTACTCTATTATCTGTGATCATATCATTCTTTATCATATCACTGATCTGAACATGATCATGTTTGTTTTAGAAATGCATTTATTTTGTTACAGCAGCACACCAATTCCAAAATACCCTGAACGTTGAAGACTTACAATATATTCAGTTATTTCTTTAAATTCTACGTCTTTAGAGTACCCACAAGTAATCTTTTAGTAATTGGACGGATTTTGACGATCCTTACCTATTGACCTTTGACCGCCATTTTGAATGAATACCATATAAACAGTGTAATAACGATTATAACTCTTAAATTTAAAGAATTTACAAGTAGTTACGTGTATATAATGAATATAGAGCAAGAAATCGACAGAAATTGCGCAATTTGACCAAGTTGGGGAAATCGACCCCAATCAAGGTCAAAAAAGGTCAAGTGGGTAATGTTTATATTTTTTTAATAAATTTTTAACATTTATCTTCCTAAAAATGTTTATTGAAGGTTTCAAACATTTTCTGTTACTTCATTAAAAAATTAATTAAAATATTACAAATTTGACATTTGACCTCAGTTTTGACAGAGAAAGCTGGATTTGCCAGAGGTATATCATGGTTTTTTGAAAAGTGCTCGTCGTAAGCTTTCATTTGATATATGTCATCCTTTGTCCCAAATTTTATACTGTCATTCTCGTTATGCAAAGGACTAATACAACGTAAAAGTCTTCAAATAAATCATCTCCCACCTGCCATACCACCTCTTAAGTATAAAAAATTACAACATTTACAAGTTCATGCATATAAACTTGTTGCAGTTTTGTAGTTATTAATTTAACGGTTTCTCAACTTTACATTTCGATAGCAATGTTTATATTTTAATTAAGTTTCATGATGATGATGATATTGATTTTTCATGTAAACACACTTTACAATAATGTTTAACTTCAGATTTGATTTTTAAAATATTGATTGATTATTTGATATCGTCTATTTTGTATGTATGAATTGATTTGATTGAAAAAAATCCTTTATAAGAGTATTTATTTTACCTTTTACTACATGGAAATAAAAAAAACAGAGTGTGAATTTATAAATCTTTTTTTGTGTAAGATTCAATTTTTAAAATTGTACTTCATTTCATTCATATTCGTTCACATTAACATAATGTTTGTAAAAATCAAAAATATGCTAACGTTAGCATGAACTGAGAAAAAATAAATAAAATCCATATGGTGTAAAAGTCTACAAATAAAAACATCTTTCAACTATCATACTACCTCTCAATTTTCGAAGTCACAGAAAAGTTGAAAAAAGAAATACGTAGATTGAAAAATATAATAAATGTACAAGAGAAAGAGAGAGGGGGCTTGAGAGAAGGGTGAAGTACTTGGAAAAAGGGAAAAGGAAAAAGGGAAAAAAAAGAAGAAGACGGAGACGAAGACGAAGGGCGAAGGGCGAAGACGAAGACGGAAGACGAAGAAGAAGACGAAGACGAAGAAGAAGAAGGGGGGAAAAAAGAAGAAGGAGAGGAAGAAAAAGTAGAACAAAAGAAGAAGAAGGAGGAGGAAGATGCGAAAAAACGGGGAAAGCAATCAAACGGGGAAAAAGCACAAGAAGTAGGAAGACGGCAAACAAATTATAAAAAAATTTCCCAAGAATGTATGTATGAACCGCTTCTGATAAAACAGAAAAATATCAAAATCTAACACATAGAAGTACAAGTATGTATGTGGATTATAACGAAATACAGGGACACGAGGAAAATAGAGATAGCCCTAGGAAAGAGACTGAGGTAACGCAGAATGTTGTGCTTCCTATACTGAAACAAAATAAAAATAGGCCTAGAACTAGTAAATTATTGCTGGGGATATACAAAGTGATATGGCACAAGAATGGTATCAAAAAGGTTATAAAGTTGAAATATATCCAGGTATAAGGATAAAAGAATTAGGAAAGTTAATCCAAGATGATGATATGGAGGGAGGTGTTGACAAAACCAAGAACAGTTGTGCTATGTGTTGGGAGCAGTGACATACGGGGTGCTCGAAACAGGGAGATGATAATGGCAGACGCGAAAGAACTACTGATAGTAGTAAACATTAGCATATGGTCCACAACACATGTTAAAATGTGTGGGTTTGCAGGGGGCGGAAGATGTTGAATGGGAGCTGAGAGAACTCGTGGAAACATTTGGGGCTGAGTTTAGCCAGATTCAAGACAGGTGCATAAGGAATAACTACTCAAATGGATTTCATATTTGGCTAAATACAAGCGGGGAAATACCACGAAAGCCGAAAAACACCTTTTGAGTATATCAGAGGAAAACAGAATGGGTTTTGGGATCAGCAGTAAACCTACATTTTTTCAAACCAGACTATTTTGGAAGAGGGAAAGATAGCATTGCCAGTGGAAGATCTTTTAACTGAAGGAGGTATTATTTTGGAAGAGGGAAAGATACATGCCAGTGGAAGATCTTTTAACTGAAGGAGGTATTATAAAAAATGATAATGAACATTAAACGGAATAAACAAATAAACCAGGGAAATTACAAACGAAAAGGAACCTAATGAATGTATTGAGATAACATCGAGGTTTGAAGATAATAGGAGAACGAAACCTAATGCAAATAACGGCAAAGAATCAAGCTTGGCATCTAAACATAATCACTTTGACTGGAAAAGTGAAGAAATAGTTGATTTAATGAAGAGTAAAGGGTTAGATATATTGGGTCTGAGTGAGACAAAATGGAAGAAAGAGGGTGAGAAAAAACTAAGAGGTGATTTCAAACTGGTGTGGTCTGGTGGAAATTCAGGGAAAAATGGAGTGGGTTTTGTTCTGAGTCCAGCTATCACAGATTACATTGTGGATATTACCACATTAGTGACAGAATTATTAAATTGAAATTGTGCATACAAAAGAACAATTTAATAATCATACAATGCTATGCTCCCAAGGAGGTCTCTCAAAAAGTGAAAAAGATGCATGGTTGGAGGAACTGGAAGGAATGTGTAATGGTACTGGTGAAATAATAATAATGGGAGATATGAATGCAAGGGTGGGCAATTGCCGTATAAGCAAACGAGGAGTTTTGGGCCCCTTTGGATATGGCGGAAAAAAACCAAGAGGGGAAAATCTGCTCAGTTTTTGTGCTAGGAACGGGCTAAAAATAGCCAATAGTTGGTTTCAAAGAGGACCTCCCACCAAATAACAAGATACTCATGGGATGGGGAACATAATCAGTGATTGACTACTTTTGTATGGCAAAGAAGTAATGAAAATGGTGAATGATGTTAGGGTATATCCAAATATATCTCTAGATAGCGACCACAGGTTATGGTTGCATCTCTCGATATAGTTCGTCCAAGAAACCACCCACAAAACAGAATACAAGAATACGAGTGTGGAAACTCCAACAGGATGATTGAGAAAGAATATCAAAGTTTGGTAATGCAGAAATTACCTTTTGGTACTTTATTGGGAGTAGAAGAAGAGTGGAATGCAATGAGAAATGTATTGGTGTCCAGTGCTGAGGTAGTGTGTGGTAGACCTAAAGGGAAAAGGAGGGAAAAGGAAACTCCATGGTGGAATGCAGAAGTAAAAAAAGTTATAGAAAATGAGAAAAAGAAATCGATGAAGGTTTTTGCGGATAAATTGGAGGCAGATTATCATGGCAATAAGAAGATGTTATATGGGTTAATTAAAAGGAAGCGGAGAAATGAAGAAGTGCAGAACTTCATGTTAAATGAAAATGGTGAATTGATTACTGACCCTTGCAAGCTAAAGGAGGAATGGTATCAATATTTTAAGAATTTACTCAATGTTGGAGAAGGTAACGAGGGAAGTTTAGGAGAAGTGAATAGTGTACGAACATTAAAGGAAAATGAGGAAAAAGTGAACATTCAGCAGCAAGAGGAAATTGTGGAAACTGAAATATCAAGACTCGAAGTAGAAGAATCAATCAAACGGATGAAAAATGGAAAAGCCCAGGAGCTGATGAAGTTACAGTTGAGATGTTGAAGGCAGCAGGTAAGAGTGGAGTAGAATGGATGTGGAGAGTAGTAAATTCAGTTTGGAAGTATAAAGAAATCCCAGATGACTGGACTAAAAGTGTGATTGTACCAATTTTTAAGAAGGGAAATCGCAAGGTTTGTAAGAACTACAGAGGCATATCACTCATGAGTCAGGGTGCGAAACTGTACGAGAGAGTGCTCGAGAGACGGTTAAGAGATCAAGTTTAATTGCTGCTGAGAGAGGAACAGTATGGTTGTAGACCTGGCAGATCCACAATAGATCTCTTATTTGCTGTACGTCAAATAATGGAAGGTCGGTGGGAGGAGGACGAATCCATGAACATGGTGTTCTTAGATCTTGAAAAAGCATATGACTCTGTACCAAGGGATACAGTTTGGGCATCCTTGCAGGCGTTTAATGTAGACAATGACCTTATAGAACGTATTAAAACCATGCACGTGAATGGAAAGAGTTGTGTACAAACATGCCATGGAAGAACTGAATGGTTCAAGGTGGAGTGTGGTCTGAGGCAAGGCAGTGTATTGTCACCACTTTTATTTATAGTGGGGATGGCAGCTATGCTCAGAGAAGTAGAGCCGGAAAGAGACCAATCATCGAAAACAATGATCTTTGTAGATGATATTGTTGTATGGGGTGAGTCTCATGAAGAAGTGCAACGTAGAGTAGATGCATGGAGTAAGGTTACAGAAGCAAACAACATGAAGTTAAGTCAAAGTAAGAGTGAGCAACTGATAATGGCAAAGAAGTATCGGCCAAAGGAGAAGAAAATAGTTTTAAGAGGCAAAGAGATAAGGAGAAAGTTAGAGTTTAAATACCTAGGCAGTATGTTAGGTAGTAACGCTAAAATTGACCAAGAAATATCTAGAAGGGTTAACCTAGCAGAAGGTTTCTACCAATCTGTAAGGAAACTGTTATGGAATGAGGATATGCCTAGAAAATGCAAGCTGCTACTTTACAAACTATATTTCGTCCCAATACTGACGTATGCTTCAGCGACCTGGACTCTGGGAAAACAATGTGAAAATCGTCTAGTTGCCTCAGAAATGAAATTTCTTAGAAGTGTATTGGGGTTAACTAAAATGGATAAAGTGAGAAGTAGTGTGATAAGGAAGGAACTGGGTGTTGAAAGTTTGAGGTGGCGTATTGGAAGGGAGCGACTGAGATGGTTTGGACACATGAAAAGGATGGAAAATGAAAGAATACCAAGAAGAGAATTTGCAAGGTTAACAGGGAATAAAAAAAAGTAGGAAGACCAAGAGATAGGTGGATAGACCAAATTAAAAAAAAGCGTAGAAGAGAGAGACGTATCTTGGGTAGATGTAGAATTGGGAAGATGGTGGGAAGATCGGAAGAAATGGAGAGACTTGGTAAAAATGCAGCAGGATATGGAAGATGTGTCCGATGAAGAGGAGGCTGAAGTAGTTGTGTCAGGTTTGGCTAACCGGCAGCTAAGAGCCAAATGAGCTTGAATAAATGGAGCAAACGCTCCCCCCAACCTGAACACTAGTTTGGAAATGGGGAAGGATATAAAAAAAAAAAAAAAATCTTTTATAAGAGTATTTATTTTACCTTTTACTACATGGAAAGAAAACAACACAGTGTCAATTTATAAATCTTTCATTATGCTTGATTCAATTTTTAAAATTGTACTACATTTCATTCACTACTTCGTTCACATCAACATAATTTTGTAAAAATCAACATAAATTAACGTTAGTCATAAACTCAGAAAGATAAATAACTCCATATGGTGTAAAAGTCTTCAAATAAATCATCTTTCAACTATCATACTACCTCTCATTATTAAAAAAAAATTACAAAGTTTACAAGCCCATGCGTATAAACTTTTCGTAGTTTTTGTATTTATTAATTTTACTATCTCCTCAACTTTACATTTCGATAGCAATGTTTATATTTTATTTTCGTTTCATGATGATATTGATTTTTCATGTAGATAAACTCTACAATAGTGTTTAACTACAAATTCGATTTTAAAAATATTGATTGATTGATTATTGTGATGTCGTCAATTTTGGATGTAAAAATTGTTTTGTTTGAAAAAAAAAGTTTATAAGAGTATTTATTATTTTACATTTTCCTACATAGAAATAAAACAACGAAGTGTCAATTTAAAAACCTTTTATTGTGTAAGATTCAATTTTTTAAATTGTTCTACATTTCATTCACTACTTCGTTTGCATTAACATAATTTTTGTAAAAATCAACATAAGTTAACGTTAGTCATGAACTGAGAAAGATAAATAACTCCATACGGTGTAAAAGTTTTCAAATAAATCATCTTTCAACTATCATACTACCTCACAATTAAAAACAATTACAAAATTTACAAGTCCATGCGTATAAACTTGTAGTTTTTGTAGTTATTAATTTAACTGTCTCCTCAACTTTACATTTTGATACCAATGTTGATATTTTATTTACGTTTCATGATGATTATATTGATTTTTCATGTAGATAAACTTTACACTAGTGTTTAACTTCATATTCGATTTTAAAAATATTGTTTGATTTTGTGATGTCGCTAATTTTGTATGTATGAATTGATTTGTTGAAAAAAAATTAAAAATAAAATGAAATGTATAATTGAAAATTATTTCATGACTTGTTAATGTCATCTATATTCTGTACATGATTTTCCGACAACTTTCAAGTTTTAAAACTTTTTCTTCAAGGGAAACAAACGTAATTCTTTATTTTATTAAACTAAAGTATTTCTTTTAAATAACGATTAGCATTAGTTTTTCCCTCGTCTTAATAAAAATCTTCTTACTTGTATACAGTTAATTTATTTTTATTTCATTTATTGAAAGCTTTATTTAAGATCACTTTCAAAACGTAGTCAATTATTTACATCGTTTTGATTTTAAATATTTAAAACTTTAATAGATACTTCTTCGAATTTTTTGGAATGTATATCTCGTTATTGATTTAGAAATTTAAAAAATTCTT